>ML365432.1:0-23312 GCA_005239505.1 Nicotiana paniculata
GCTATGGTAGGGTTTTTGTGAGTCGCCCCATTCATTCAGCCCTTCCAGCAGCCAGTGGTATTCCAGCTCCTCCTAGACCGTATGAGCCTTATTATGCACCACCAGTATCTCATGTGCCTCCTGCTCGAAGTGCTATCACTGGCCAGTCCAGCAGGCCAGTTCAGAGTCAACAGCAGCCGCCACGTCCTCCGAGTGGTTGTTTTGAGTGTGGTGACTCTCATCATATGATCATAGATTGCGCTAGAGTGAGGAGGGGTGCACCATCTCAGACTTATCAGGTTCCACGTCTTCCACCAGGTCCCCCAGCTATTCTTCTAGACCCAGCTGTTACCCCACCACCTCAGGCAGCCCAAGGTGGAGGTTGGGGAGGTCAAGGTCGCCCTTGAGGGGGAGGCCAGGCCAGGTACTATGCTCTTCCAGCCCGATCCGAGGCCATTGCTTCAGATTCAGTCGTTACATGTATTGTTCTCGTTTGTCATAGGGATGCATCAGTATTATTTTACCCAGGCTCTACATATTCGTATGTGTCTTCTTATTTGCTTTACATCTGGGGGATATCTCATGATTCTTTGAGTTCCCTCGCTTATGTTTCTACTCTGGTGGGAGATTATCTTGTTGTGGACCACGTATATTGGTCATGTTTGATTGCTATCAGTGGTTTTGAGACCAGAGCTGATTTATTATTACTCAGTATGGTAGATTTCGATGTTATATTAGGCATGGACTAGTTGTCTCCCTACTATACTATTCATGATTTTTACGCCAAGACCGTGACGCTGGCTATGCCAGGATTACCGAGGTTAGAGTGGAGAGGTTCCTTAGAGTATACTCCCCACCGAGTCATATCTTTTCTTAAGGCTCAGCGGATGGTTGAAAATGGGTGTGATGCATATTTGGCTTATGTGAGAGATGTTAGTGCTGAGACTCCTACAGTTGAGTCACTTCCAGTTGTCAGGGACTATTCTGATGTATTTCCAGCTGATCTTTCGGGTATGCTGCCCGATAAAGACATTGATTTTGGCATTGACTTGTTGCCGGGCACTCAGCCCATTTCCATTCCTCCCTATCGCATGGCTCCTCCTGAGTGGAAGAAGTTGAAGGAGAAGTTACAGGAGTTGCTTAAAAAGGGATTCATCAGGCCCAGTATATCACCTTGGGGTGCTTCAGTGTTATTTGTGAAGAAAAAGGATGGCTCGATGCATATGTGTATTGACTACCGACGGCTGAATAAGGTGACAATGAAGAACATGTACCCATTGCCTCGCATTGATGATCTATTTGACCAGTTACAGGATGCTAGGGTGTTCTCCAAGATTGATCTGCGTTCGGGTTATCATCAGATGAAGATTCAGGAGCCGGATATCCCGAAGACTGCCTTCAAGACTAGATATGGCCACTATGAGTTCCTTTTTATGTCATTGGTCTGACCAATGCCCCAGCAGCCTTCATGCACCTGATGCACAACATATTTCGGCCTTATCTTGATACTTTCTTCATTGTGTTCATTGATGACATTCTGGCATATTCTCGGTCCCAGGAGGACCATGAGTAGCACTTGAGGACCGTGCTTCAGACATTGAGGGATAAGAAGTTGTATGCCAAGTTTTCTAAGTGTGAATTTTGGCTTGATTCTGTGGCATTCCTAGGCCATGTGGTGTCTTCGGATGGGATCAAGGTAGATCTGAAGAAGGCGGAGGCGGTACAAAGTTGGCCCAGACCATCCTTAGCTACTGAGATCTGCAGTTTCCTCGGTTTGGCTGGGTATTATCGTCATTTTGTGGAGGGATTTTCATCCATTTCAGCGCCCATGACCAGACTGACCTAGATGGGTGCACCTTTTATATGGACTGAGGAGTGTGAGGAGAGCTTTCAGAAGATCAAGACAACCCTGACTACAGCTCCAATGTTAGTATTACCCACAGGTTCAGGGTCCTATACAGTCTATTGTGATGCTTCGAGGATTGGCCTGGGAGCGGTGTTGATGCAGGACAGTAGGGTAATTGCCTACGTGTCCAGGCAATTTAAGGTGCATGAGAAAAACTACCCTGTTCATGATCTCGATTTTGCAACGATTGTTCACGCCCTGAAGATATGACGTCATTATTTATATGGTGTTCCCTGTGAGATATTCACGAATCATCGGAGTTTGCAGCACATATTTAGGCAGAAGGATCTCAATTTGCACCAACATAGGTGGTTGGAGTTTCTAAAGGACTATGACATCACTATATTATACCACCCGTGGAAAGCCAATGTGGTGGCCGACGCCTTGAGTCGTTGGGCTGAAAGTTTGGGGATTTTGGCATACCTTCATGCAACTAAGAGGCATCTAACCTTAGATGTCCAGTCCTTGTCCAATCAGTTCGTGAGATTGAAGCTTTCTGAGCCTTGCCGGGTATTAGCTTGTGTGGTTGCTCGATCTTCCCTTTATGAATGTATCAGAGAGCGCCAGTATGATGATCCTCACCTTTTGGTTCTTCAGGATAGAGTCCGGAGGGGTGATGACAGGGATGTGACCATAGGTGATGACAGGGTGATGAGGATGCAGGGCCGTATTTGTGTACCCAACGTAGATGGGCTTAGGGAGTTGATTCTTGAGGAGGACCATAGTTCACGGTATTCCATCCATCCGGGTACCGCGAAGATGTACTAGGATCTGAGACAACACTATTGGTGGTGAAGGATGAAGAAGGATATAGTGGAGTTTGTAGCCAAGTGTCTCAATTGTCAGCAAGTCAAATGTGAGCATCAGAGACCGGGAGGGTTACTTCAGCAGATTGAGCTTCCAGAGTTGAAGTGGGAGTGGATCACCATGGACTTTGTGGTTGGACTTCCTCGGACTTTGAGGAAGCATGATGCTATTTGGGTGATTATGGATCGGCTGAGCAAATCAGCCCATTTCATTCCACTGCTGACTACATATTCATCTGAGAGGTGGGCTGAGATTTATATCAGAGAGATTGTTCGCCTACACGGTATCCCAGTATCTATCATTTCAGATAGAGGTACACAGTTCACTTCACGGTTCTGGAGAGCCATCCAGCAGGATTTAGGCTTCAGGGTAGAGTTGAGTACAACTTTTCACCCTCAGCCGGATGAGCAGTCCTAGCACATGATTCAGATTCTTGAGGATATGCTTCGTGCCTGTGTGATAGATTTTGGAGGGTCATGGGACCAATACTTGCCACTTGCAGAGTTTGCTTATAATAGCAGCTACTAGTCCAACATTCAGATGGCGTTGTATGAGGCTTTGTATGGTAGGCGGTGCAGGTCTCCAATGGGATGGTTTGCGTCAAGCGAGGCCCGATTTTGGGTACAGACTTGGTTCAGGATGCCCTGGACAAGGTGAAGGTGATTCAGGAGAGACTTCGCATAGCTCAGTCCAGGAAGAAAATCTATGCGGACCAAAAGGTTCGTGACTTGGCATTTATGGCTGGTGATCGAGTTTTGCTTCGGGTATCGCCTATGAAGGGCGTCATGAGGTTTGGGAAGAAAGTCAAGCTGAGTCCGAGATTTATTGGCCCTTTTGAGTGTTGCGATGTGTTGGGGAGGTTTCTTATGAGCTAGCCCTGCCTCCCAGCCTAGCAGGGGTTCATCCGGTATTCCACGTCTCCATGCTCCGGAAGTATCACGGTGACCCGAGTCATGTTTGGATTTTAGTTCAGTCCAGTTGGACAAGGATCTGTCATATGTTGAGGAGCCAGTAGCTATATTGGACAAGCAAATCAGAAAGCTCAGATCGAAGAGTATTTCCTCAGTTAAGTTTCAGTGGAGGGGTCAGCCAGTCGAGCAGGCGACTTGGGAGACCAAGCAGGATATGTGGAGTCAGTAGCCTCATCTTTTCACAGCTTCAGGTATGTTTCTATACTCGTTCGAGGACGAACTATTTTCTTAAGAGGGAAGGATGTAACGACCCGGTTGGTTGTTTTGAGAGTTAATGCCCCGATACCCTAATAACCGCTTCTCCCATGTCTATTTATGTTATTGGAACTTGTCGGAGCATTGAGTGATGAAATCTGGAGTGATTTTGGGCACATAGTCCATAAAGGTGGAATTTAGCTTTATAAACCGGGCCGTAGCTAGAGATGTGTGAAGACGGATCCAGAATGGAATTTTGTCAACTCTTTTAGCTCCGTTGGGTGATTTCCAGGTTAAGAGTGTGTTCGGAATGTGTTTTCGAGGTCGGTTGTAGATTTAGGCTTGAATTGGCGAAAGTTAGAAATTCGGCGATTTCGGCCTATAGGCGAAATTTTGATATCGGACTCGGAATGGAATTCTGAAAGCGACAGCAGGTCCGTAATGCCATTTGTGACCTGTGTGCAAAATTTGAGGTCATTCGGATGAGTTTCGACGTGTTTCGACATCGGATGTGAATTCTAGAAACTTCATAAGTTCTTAGGCTTGAATTTATGCATAAGTGATGATTTTGATTTTATGAGATGTGTTTTTAAGGCCCGACTAAGTTTGAACAAGGTATTAGGGTAAGTTGGTAGGTTTGTTTGAGGTCCCGGGGCCTCGAGGTTGTTTCGGATGTCCAACGGGTGAATTTGGAACTTGAAGAGCAGCTGAACCATTTCTGGTTCTGGTGTCTCGCACCTGCAATGGTTTTTCCACAGGTGCGGACACACAGGTGCGAAGGGGGTGCACGCAGGTGCGGATGTAGTTCAGGCTGGCTAGACTCGCAGGCGCGAAAGCATATCCGCAGATGCAGAGCCGCACCTGCGACCCAGCCACCGCAGGTGCTGTGAGCATGTGATTTTTCACTCACCATATACTCCTACACAATTTAATAAAATAAATTAATTTCACAAATTTTGTTCAATTTTAGTGTTAATTGTGAATTTTTTTTTTCATTGCATATTCATAATTCATCCTTTAAAATTATTTAAAATTGCGTACTTAGGCGCACCATTATTATCAAGGAATTATATATTCATTATTTGTAATTAATTGAATAAAATAACAAACGAATGATGGTTATTTAACGCAATGTGGTTTTAATAACTAATTACTAAAGATTAATCATTTTTATTCGATAAATCACATATTTAATTAGGAATATAAAATTGGTCGTTTTATTCTTGATTAATCCGTAAATAGATGAAAAATAAGGTTAAAATCAATTACTACATTTTTTGGATTAAATTAGCTTTGAACCTAATTAAATTAACTAGTTTAATTAATCAAGAGGGATTTAAATCGGACCTGGGCCAAGAAATACCCAGGCCCAATCCCTATCTGTATACACTCAAACGACCCAGCCCAATACACCTCCTACCAGGTCCGACCCCAGTACCCAAAACGACACCGTTCAAATTAAATCGAAAGATCTCAACCATTGATATTTCCAGATCCAACGGTTGAGAACTCATTATCCATTAACTATATATATGTCCTAACAACCTCCCTCCCCCTCCTACCCTCATTTCATCAAAAGCCTAACCCCCACCAAACCCTAGCCGCCTCCCCTCCCCTTCGTCTCTCTCTCTCTCTCTCTCTCTCTCTCTCTTCTGCCTCGACCAAACCTTAGCCGCCCTAGGTTTCCGCCACCGGAACAACCCTCTCCTCACCCGTAACCCCATCCCACCATCAGTTTCCCCAAAATCCCACCCAAAATCACCCTATTTCAGATCTAAGAATCTGAAGAACTTAAAATGCTACAACAGCGGAGCTTCTCCAATCAACCCCAAATTCGAAACAGATGACCCTCACCCTTCCCTCAATCACCTCTCACCATCGATTTCCCCAAAAACCCATCCAAAATCGTCAAATTTCGGATCTAGGAATCCAGAAACCCTAGCTTCCCCTTCTGGCTGATCTGAAGTCCTTCAATGGTTTCTACCTACATGGATCGATAGCCCTCATTGAGGGCTACTGATTCATGTGGGTTGAAGTCATTTTCAAACCCTCTGGAGTCCAGCCAAGGTCTGGCAACCGTCCATTTTCCGGCCAAACCCCTTTTACGAGTATCTCTTCTTCTTTTTATTATTTCTATTTGCTATTGTAGCATGAAAGCGTATCAATTATTGTAGTCCTATTTTGGTTTAGGTTTAGTCTTTTCTCTCCTTTTCTTAATATTTTGTCTCTAATTGTTTTGTTACCATTAGGTTTAGATTCTGTTTCCTTTTCATTATATTTCCATGTTTGTTTGCTGTGCATTTCTATGATGAATCCGTTGTTCAGAAGTAAGTTTTCTTTTGACGATCGTGATTCCTTGCCCTAGTTTGTTCATTGTCATTGACTTTGTTCAAGAACCTGTTAGATTTTGATGTTACTGTTTAGGCGGGATCATTTGTTGATTAACAACTTTATAGTTTATTTGAGCATTATTATATTTAGATTAGTTAATTAATGGCCTGATTAATTAGGAAATTAGTTAATCCAGAACTAGTGTATGGTCATAGATTAACTTAGTTTAGTCCTAACCTCAAGATTAACCCAATTAATGGTAGCTTATAAAAACCACTTTTTAAATAGGTTAACATAGGTTAATAACCTCCCAAACAACTAACTACGTCCTAAAACCTGTCCAGGATAACTAGTTAGGATAGCTAAAACAAATTAGTTAACCTGAGCTTAATGATTGATCAAGTTTCTGATTTTAGGTAATCAAGTTAAGTTAATTTAATTGAATCAGTTTACTTAATTTAAGGAGTTGAATTGATTGACCTCCTTCATTTAATTAGTATGAAAAACTATCTTTAGGTATTTAATCAATTAACCTCTAATTAGTTGACCTAACCTTGGTCAAAGAATAACTAGTAGTCACCTAAGGGACCTAACTAGTGTTAGTTAAGTAGAGTTAAATAATAACCCAAGTAATCTTAACCTTGATTAGCCAATGGTAAACTAAGGGACTTTAAGGGATACATTAGGTAACTCAGTTTAGGAAATCAGATTTGCAAGGGTAAAGAGGTCTTTTAATGAGTAAGAAAGTTCTAGAATAGAGGCAGCTGTCCCAAAGATAGGGTTGACAGCTGCCCTATGTACTTTTTCATCTTTGGATAGAGAATATTCAAAAGAATATCCCATTCCCAAATATCCTATAAATAGACCCTCTTTTTAGAGATGGAGACTTTTTTTTTTGGGACTCTCTCTGGAGCTGTTGAAAACACCTTAAAGAATACAGAAAAATCAGAGTATTTTCCATTCATAAACAAAAATTTCAAAAAGTATTAGTAGAAGAACAAAGAAAAATAGGATTTCCCTTGGTCAAGTTCATAAATACATGGTCTAGTTCTCAGCTTCTGTTTTTTTCCTTTGGATTCTGATTTTGGTAACCTTAAACACTCATATCCCCGAATTCTGGGTCAATTTATTCCGGGCTACTGGGTCTTCTTTGGGTTGCTTTTTGCTGTTGCTGATCTTCCCTCTTTATTTGTTGTTGTTGTTACATGACCTTTATTAGGTCAGGACTTTTGGGTTGATTTTCTCTTCAAACGGTATGTAATTGTTGATATTATTGAAAGGCTCAAAAATGTGAATTTCATCTTCCCCTTTTGCTTGAATTTGTCTCCTTCTATAACTGAATTTTTGTTAATTATTTTTCTCTCTCTAATGTAGTATGAAATCTGAAAGTAGGACTAATCAATATGTTGATAATAACATCTGAATATGTATGTCTATATTCCTGAAGTCAGAATGTGTTTTTGTAGAAGGTTTCATCTTTGTGTTTGTTTCTTAGTCTATTAGTAAAGTAAATTGAATTAAGGTAGATGATTTTGACCTTTCAATGGTCAAATTCACCCTATAATAGTGCACAAAACAGTAGTATAGATAGCTAAAATTCACCATTTTAAAGGGTATAAAATATGTAATTAAGAAAGGCATTAGAGTGCTTTGAATGGTCAGATTCATCCTTTAAAATGCCTAAATAAGCAGGCCTCTATATGGTTTGGAATTATGTTAAGTTAGAACTAGGTTAGATGAATCTGAATTCCTAATATCAAATTCACCCCATTGATAGTGCATAAATAGTAGTTTAGCTTTGCTGAAAATTATCCTCCAAAGGATACAAGTGTGTAATGAGAAGGAGCTTTAGGAAAGTGAATCTGAAGTCACAAAATAGTCGGATTCACTCCTCAAAATGCCTAAATAAGCAGTCCTCAAGATGACTGTTGAGATTCTAAACAAAGTGATATCATTTGATTTGAATCTAACCCTTTCTATGGTTAGATTCAGTCCATAAAAAGGCATGAAGATATTTTGTTCTCCTATGGAATCACTAAGGTTGAATCTAACTCCCTTTTATCGCTAGATTCATCTCACAAATGTCCAAAGGTTCGTCGTTAATACTGTCTAAGTACTCAAACTTTGGACTTATAATTTTAGATTAACACTGAAAATGTAGGTTTAAGTCTTTGAAGGACATGTTGCTGGCTTGCACAAGAGCAACAACTAGTTTTGTTTTCCCTTCTTTATTTTTTCCTATTAGTAAAATCGGTATTATTATGGTTTAGGAGTAATGTAATAGCATATCTACAGTCTTATATATACATTTCAACTTTTCAGTTGTAAATATGGACTGAACTATATAAAATTTATGATCAGTTGTATTTTCTTAAATTTGAAACGTTTATTACTATAGTAGTTTGGGCCAGACCTGCTAAGGTCACCCGAGCTGGGCCAGACTCGTGAGCATGGCCCAATCGAGCCTGATAGTGTCTAAATTTCAGGCTATGGGGCCTGGAATGTTAGACCCATTAACTGTGTTAAACAATCTGTAACCAATCCTTTTCTCTTCTGTTGTCAATTAGCATGAGGAGCATTTCATTTACGAAATCCACTGTAAATTTCTCACTACTGAACACAAATGGGTTTCAAATCGATTATCAAAAGATAGAGTCGAAAATCCGGGTTTTCTTAGACAGTCCGCTCTAAATAAAAGCAACCATGGCTTAAATCGGTTTTTTTTAAGGTTGTTCTGTCACAAAATTTAAGACAAAATTCTATGTTGGATCCATGAGCTATGTATAAATGCTTTTGTTTAGTATATAGGAGTAGATCAAATGGAAAAGAAATCTTGTACATGTAACATTAATTCACAATTATAATTTGCCTTATTTATTACCATATAGATGTGTATTGTGTTAGCATATTCCTACTTTTGTTAGACTGAAATATGGATTGTTTTAAGTCTTGCGAAACTCTATTTGTTGACCTCGCACGAAGTACTCAAATTAATCAAAGGCTTCACCCTTATTGCAAAATTAGTCACAATTACGATAGGCCAAAGAGTTAAATGATAAAATAGGGCTAAAATAGGGTCATAACCCAAAACATGTTACCCTTAGTCTTTTGAACATCATTTTAGGTAATCCTTAGGTAGAATAAATACCTTTACTTGGAAACTTGACAAAAATTGATCATTACCCCAAAATTACAATAAACTACACTCGGGAGTGGCAACTCATGCCCCCGACCCTTAACTCTAAATAACCAATAAAAATACACATAGCAATCATGGGTGCATTTCATGATGAGCCCAAAAACAACAAGTGTACGCCGTCGTAACTTGTCCAAGATAAATCCATAAACGTCCTAATCAATCTTCTACTAAAACTCTCTTTCGAAAAAATAGAAGACTCGAACATCGCCACAAATTGGTATTATAAAACCGTCACGACCATAGTCTTGACTACGTAATCTACACGCGAGTGCGACAACTCATGTCCCCTTCTTCAACTTCCAACTATAATAAAAATCACATGTTGTAATTGCGGGTGCATTTCATGTGGCGTAGTTATAATGTGTCCAAAAACAAATAAGTGTACGACATCGTGACTTATTTCAAGATAAATCCATAATTATTAAAAGCGGTTTTAAAAAGTGAAAAAAGGCTAAAAAGCATAATAGGTTTAAAATATGTAAATGATTAGATAATTAGGCCATTATTAATGGTTAAGCGACCGTGCTAGAACCACGGAATTCGGGAGTGCCTAACACCTTCTCCCGGGTTAACTGAATTCCTTATCCGGATTTTTAGTTCGCAGACAATTTGAAATATAGTCAAAATTTCTTCGGTTTGGGATTTTAAAATAAAATGGTGTCCCTAAACACCGTAAAAATCCGGGTGGTGACTCTGAAATTAATAAATAATCCCAAAATCGAATAATGTCACTTAAACTGGAAAAAACTCCCTCATCCAACCTTACCGGAGGAAAAAGGAGGTGTGACAGCTCTGGCGATTCTGCTGGGGAAGGAACCCGGAATCTCTGATTCAGGGTTCAAGAATTTGAGCTTAGAATAGCTGTTATATTTGGCTTTCATAATTACCTGATTTTTACATGTCTAAACCTAATGTTCTAAATTCCGCTTTTTACCGCTTTGATATTACCTGAATGGGATGTAAACTGTGTTGAAACCCCTCTTCTCTCTGAGTCTTCTAAATCATCTTGGAAGTGTGCACTTCATGTGACTTCTTTTCTGTTAGACTCGTATCCAAATTTTAGAATGAGGTACGGACAAGTTGCAAAGCTGGTGAAGCTTCTGTATTCCTGGTACGCTGCCCCCCCTCGGCTCGAGCTGTCCGCTTGGGTAAGCATGGTCTAGAACAAAACCCCAGGATTTAAACTTAGTATAACATAGCCTCATGCCATATCCCTAGTAGGAACGATTATTTGCATCACGTGCATTTGACTTAGGGGACTCAACACAGGGGTTGAGTCCGTCTAGGACAGGTGTCCCCAAAAATAAAGGACTACCCTGATGCATCTTACCTGCTATGTATGCATTTATTTGTTTCAGCTTGTGTATTGACCGGCTAAAATAAAAAAAAACTAACAGAAAAACCAAGAGTGAGGTAGGATAGAAAATTCACCCTGTTTTGAAAATCCTCGTATTTATCCCGAAACTCCGCCAAATTTTCGGAAAAATAATATTCCAAAACAAAATAAGTAGGTGTATATTTTTAATTAGTCAGGATTTTCTCCGAACTACGCATTGTTTGATTCTCACCGGTGTGGGATACGTAGTCAACCCTCATCGGGTCCAACTCTATTTTTCAAAATCAAAGGATATAGTCCTAAATAAAATTAGGTGACGCCATTATAGCCTGATTGCCCAAGTGGGGCACAGGAAGGCCGTTTTTGCAAAGGTGGCCGCCTGTGGTTTGTCTTTAAATTTTGACCCAATTTGCAAACACAGCCTTAAAAAACTTCCTATCCGAAGTATTGAAGGGCCGTATTCGCAAAGATGGTCCATTTGTCTTTATTACGAAACCCTTTGCAAAAATAACACTTTTCAAAATTTTGTGGTGTTAATCAAAAAAACGAATGTGCAGGACGAATACCGTTGAAATCATTCTCTTCAGGGCAGTCGAGGAAATCCCGCTAGGACTCCATATGTGGTGGAGCGACTTGGGGGAAGCTAGTAGAAAGTCTATTATGAAAGCTTTAGGCGGACTTACTGGTCTTCTAAAAATCAAGCCGAGGTTGGACATCGTCGAGGCTCTGGTACCGTTTTGGGATCCCGCCCACAACGTGTTCCACTTTTCAGACTTTGAATTGACGCCCACGCTAGAGGAAATAGCAGGGTATGCTGGTCTCAATGACAATCTTAGAAGTCGGTACCCAGCGGCACCCAGGGCGGTGACTCCACATAAGTTTTTGGATCTGTTGAGCATTAGTTGGGACGTCCAAGACCCACACCTGTCTGAAGGTTTCTACACTTTCTATTTTCTTTACAGACGTTATGGAGATCCCCGAGGTTATGAGGCTGACAACACTGGTCTAACTCACAAAGATCAGGCTAAATGGGAAGCCCCCCGGGGGCTAGCTTTTGTGGTAGCATTCTTGGGCACCTTGATTTTCCCAAGAAGTGACGGATGCATAGATATCGGGCTTGTGGGAATGGCAGATTTCATGATGAAAAAATCCAATGGCACACTCATACCGATGGTCTTATCCGAGATTTACGGTGCTTTGACAGTTTGCCAATCTGGTGGAAAGTTCTTTGAAGGGTGCAACCTGCTTCTACAAGTCTGGTTGATCGAGCACCTCTGTCACCGCCCATGCTACATGAACTACGGCTTAACCGGTTTGAATTGCATCGAGGAACATGGTACTCGGGTAAAGGGCCACAAATTTCCTGAAGGCATCGAAACCTGGCACTCATACTTTAGTTCATTGACTGCCGACCAAATCGAGTGAACGTTCGGGTGGATCCCTGTCGGCGAGGTTATCAATATGTCTGCTGAGGTTTGCTATCTCCTATTAATGGGCCTATGAAGCATTCAACCATATGCCCCACACCAGGTCTTACGCCAGTTGGGGAGACAACAGGGTGTTCCCCATGACGAGGACTTAAACCAGCAAGCCATTGAGTTATGCCCGAGAGCTGCATTTCTTGAAGGCAGGGTCCGTCAAATCTAGAATGAGTGCAGATTTTTAGAACCTCAAACTCGGGTGAGAAATTTATCTAAAGGGGAAGTGGAGCCCGCCTACACTTCTTGGTACGGCATAACAGGCATAGAGCATCAAGAGCAAGAACGACCCGCAAAGAGACCCCACGTGCAACAATTCATCGAGCAAACACAAGAGCATTAAGCTTGGTTAGAAAAGGAAAATAGCTACCAAGCTACCATAAGCAAGTTGGAAGCCCAGGTCAGGGAAATCAAATTTGAAAAGATTCTACATACTGCCATAATTGAAGGGGAGAAAAATAGGTTAACCCAAGAAAATGAAGTTCTCCGGGCCCAGATACAGGAATTAAAAACAGCTGCTGAGAACCCAGTGAGAAGCAGAACTGATGAAAGTCTTATCAACAGTCTGAGGCATAAAGTGTGCAACTATGGGAATGATCTAGACAAAGCTGAAGAAGAACTGGCTGGAGTTCGGGGAAGATTAACAAGAAGTGCAGAGGAAAGAACAGAGTTTGTCCAGAGACTAAAAAGGAAATATGACCAAGAAGTCATAGGCTTGAAGGAAAAGCTGGCCATCCTCGAGAACGAAATGGCCAAAAAGGCAAAAAGGTTCAAGGCAGACAGGGAACAATGCTATACCATGATGGCTCAGTTGGAGGAAGGCTTGCAACAATTGCAAGAAAAGAATCATAAGGACGCCCAGGTTCTAGAGGCTAGGTCTCAACAGATCGGGCGCTTACTCCAGGAAAAGGGCATTATCAGGCAGAGAGTCAGAGAAATTGCGGATTATATTTCCACAAAAATCCAAGAGTGTGAAGATATGACTCAGACCACCTTTTTCTCGGCAGTAATGATATTCGTCCACAAGATAATGGACAACCTACATCGCCTCCAGCAAGGTTTGGTACGTAGGCCCGTGGCTAGACCGAATGAGGTCCCGCGGCCCCCTGGAGCAGTAGAGGCACTTGTGTATTCTTGATGTCCTTTTCGAGTCTGTATTTAATTTTCTTGTTTGAGTCTACTTTGAGTCTTTGTAGTTTCTTTAAAATTCCCAAGAAAATATGTTGGAGTCTTTGTAATGAATGAAAGCTGAAAGTTTTTTTCCCTAATGAATGAAAGTTCGAAAATGTTTATGTCCTTTGGTATTTATCACATGGACTACGTGATGATCTAATTCACGCGGCGCCGTGATACGTAGGCAATCCACATAGAATTTGACCATAACCATAAGAAAAGAAACCGAGCGAGGAATAAAAGAGCGGAAACAATAACAAAGGAAGGGCAAGAAAGATAAAAAGGGAAGAACCGAAGAAATAAAGCCGGGATGAAGTACACAACTGTTGCAAAAAACATATAGAAAAGCATTAAAATTGCTCAGCTGCATTGCATACCCCAAACGTGCGATTGCCTATGTGATAAATGTTTTAACCTAACATTTTATTGGTTGGATCCTAAAAGGTATTTTTAGGTGGTTGGTTTTGAGGTAACCTGGTTTCTCATCCTTAGTTCACTAGATGAAAAGGGAGCATAAAATGACATTTGAAAGTCACTTGCCAATCGTCAACTCTTCCGTGGAAGACCAAAATCCTGCCATCCCAACATCTGAATCAGCAAAGGCTGAAGAAAACAGAACTTTGCGTTGCCGCATGCTGGAAATGTGGGACGCATGGTCCAATGATAGGGAACCACCCAGTACCATCCCGGGTTTCCCAGAGTTAATTCCCAGGGCAGGCGGGACATCCTACATCCCCATAAGCTACCCAGCCACGCCATTTGGATATCCAACTATGTCGGCTCACTTTGCCGAAAGGCCTTCTGAGGTTCGCCCCCACGCCTTATTTTCTGGTGTGTCTTCCAACATATTCACCGCACCACCAATCTCTGCCACGGCTCCGCCGACTATCTCTGGACCAAGTTTCGAGCCGCCATCATTCACATTCCAAACACCGTCCATCCATCTGGATGAGACTCATGTCACTCCCAATGCATACCACCAACAAACTCAGTCTGGGGTCACTTTGGGACAAGATAAGAAAAGCACCGAGCACGAAGAAATGGCTCGAAAAATGAAGAGTATTGAACAGAGTCTCAAGAATATACAGGGGCTGAGCGGGCAGAAAAGCGTCTCCTATGCAAATTTGTGCATGTTCCCGAACGTCCAATTGCCTCTTGGATTTAAAACCCCCAAATTCGAAAAATATGACGGACATGGGGACCTCATAGCCCATCTGAAAAGGTACTACAACCAGCTTTGGGGAGTAGGTGGGAAAGAGGAACTTCTCATGGCATATTTTGGAGAAATCTTGACAGGAATTGCATCATAATGGTAGATGGACCAGGATATATCCCGCTGGAACATATGGGATGACCTGGCACGGGACTTTGTCCAATAATTCCAATACAGTGTGGACATCGCTCCTGATAGAAACTCACTATCCAATATCAAAAAGAAACCCTCAAAGAGTTTCAGAGAGTACGCCATCAAATGGTGAGAGCAGGCCTCCAGGGTCAAACCTCCGATGGATGAGGTTGAAATGGTCAGTGTCTTTTTACAAGCACAAAAAGCTGATTACTTCCAAAATATGATGTCCACCATGGGTAAACCATTTGCAGAAGCAATCAAAATTGGAGAAATGGTGGAGAATGGTCTAAAAACTGGTCGTATCCTGAGCCAATCTGCCATAAGATCAACCTCTCAGGCCATCCAAAGCAGACCCGGGAGTGCAGCCAACAGAAAAAAGAAAGAAGAAGGGCCATGATAGTTTCCGATGTTAGGAAGCCTCGACAATACCCACGTACATCTCCCAAAGCTTCCCAACATTACTATCCTCACCAAGACGCGGCTTATGCTACGCTCCCTCTTCCCTATGCAGTAATGAACGCTCAACCACATCCCAGGCCGCAAAAACAATAGAATCAGAATAGAGCTCCAGCCCCGAGAAACAACCATCCTCCCCCAGCTCCATATAATCCACGCCCTCCCCAAAACTACCCCTACAACACCTACCCCCGTGAACCACCAAGAAGACCCAACTTCACTCCTATCGAGGAGCCGTATTCAAGCCTCTTCCCAAAATTAGTCCAGATGGGGCTTCTACAACCCGTATCTCCAACCAGGCAAAACCCAGCATCAACATCATACAAACGGGGAACCAATTGTGCCTACCATTCCGGATTAGGAGGGCATGACACGGAAGAGTGTTGGACCCTCAAAAGAGCCGTGGAAAGCCTTATAGAACAAACTAAAATGGTGTTAATGGACAAATAAGCTCCCAATGTGACAAACAATCCACTTCCCACTCACAATCATGAGCCCATCATAGGCATGATTTGCAAGGACCAGGATTTCGATCCAGCTATAAAGTCCATCATCGCCATCGCAGATATGGAAATAAAGCTCAAGGCAGCACCCAAACCATTCAAGGAGATGAAGAAGAGTAACCTCATCCCCCAGGTCACGGAAAAGGCTGAGACTGAAACAAATAGAGTTCCCTCTAAAGACGTTGTCCTTTACATCCCCAAGGCACCTAGGAAGGAACAAATTGTGTTGAGCCCTCTCAGAAGGTTACAGTTCAACAAGGCAATAATGAACGGCCCAAAAATGTACGTGCCAAAAGGAACGTATGTGGCGCGGGGGAAAATAATTTCACCAAGGCTGAATGAGCCTGTGGTTATTAGCCGCGCGTCGCAAACTCCCATGAAGAATACTACTGTCGTCCCCTGGAATTACCATAGGACGGTGTTGGCGTAAAAAGGGAAAGAAATTATTGGGGAAACAGGCGATATAAACTCATCAGAGAAATACCTCGACCTGGAAGAACTGAACAAAAGCAAGCTGAAACGCTTTCCGCCTAAAAGGCCGATCAGTGCCGGAGAGGCAGAATAATTCTTCAAGAATATGAAAACTGCTGAATACGCCATAATTGAGGAGCTCAGAAAGTCCCCCACTTAGTTCTCACTTCTATCCTTGCTGGTAAATTCAAACGAACATCAGAAAATCCTGATCAAAACCCTTAACGACGCATACGTTCCAGCCAACACCACAGTTGAGCAAATGGAAAGAATAGCAGAACGATTTTTTGAAGTTAACCGGATCTCATTTAGCAAGAATGACTTGCCCTCGGAAGGGGATTCCCACAACAAATCTCTCCACCTAACTGTTAAATATGAAGGTTATTATGTGAAAAGAGTTATGATGGACGGCGGATTTGGGGTTGATATTTGCCCTCTATCAACCCTACAAAGAATGGAGATCGGGACTGAGAGAATCAGTCCAAACAATGTGTGCGTCCGTACATTCGATGGTATCAAGAGAGAAACGATCGGGGAGATTGATTTGGTCTTGACAGTCGGCCCTGTAGATTTTGAAGTGACATTCCAGGTCATGGATATGGATACTTCCTACAATCATATCCTGGGAAGGCCTTGGATCCATGCAGCAGGGGCAGTTCCATCTACTCTCCAACAGATGGTTAAGTTCGAATATGCGGACCAGGAAATTATGGTCCATGGGGAAGACGAGCAATCTATTTATAGGGACCCATCAGCCCCATGCCTGGAAGCAAGAAAGGGTAGCGAGCACATAGTCTACCAGGCTTTTGAGATTGTGGTTGCAGACCAGCATGAGGAAGGAACCCTGTTCCCTCAACCCTTCCTATCAAATGCATCAATTATGGTCGCCAACAACATGATTAAACACCGGTACACACCTAGAAAAGGGCTCGGGGTGTCCATGCAAGTCATTAAAGAACTCGTCACGTTGCCTACCAATAAAAAGTTTGTTGGCATAGGGTTTCGAGCTACTCCCGACGATGAACAATGGCCTGACCAACGTAAGAAAAATGGTTGGGTATTGCCTCAGCCAATCCCACACATCACCGCATCATTTGTCAAGCTAAAATACGTGGAGGAAGAGGAAGAGGCTTTCACGGACGAAGAAATAGAAGAAATATGTGGAGCAATGAGGAAGATGTTGTATGAGGCCCATATGGTCCAACCAGGAGAAGGCTCCAGCACTGCCGAAGTGCAGTATATGGGGCCTGGTGCCAAGTTGAAAAATTGGAAGGCTACTCCATTCACTGTCAGGCGGGAGTCCCGGTAGTTCAGCTTTTGCCATCTTCCTGCACTATCAGTTATTTCAGGGTGTAACTCAAGTGTTTTTAATTACTTGCCTTTTAAATTCTGATGTAAACCCTCATATGTTCAAATCCAACGAAATGAAATCAAAATTTCATCATCTATTATTCTTTCTGATTGTTGTTTACTTTTCTTATTTTTTTTAGTCCTAATAATGCGTCTTTTAAAAACATGACATGCTTGCGAACTTCATGCTCTGATCTTAATACACCGTCTAACCCCGAAATAATGAATCAAGAGCCAGAATATAACGAAGAAGAGGCCTTTAGGGAAATAAATCGAGAATTAGAACAGTTCGAGAATAAGCCTAAGCTAAACTTAAACGAAACGGAACCCGTTAACTTTGGCAAGGAAAAGGAGATTTGAGAAACCATGATAAGCGTCCACACGGACAAAAGGACTAGAGACGCCTCGATTCAACTCCTATTTGAATTCAAAGACGTGTTTGCTTAGTCCTACGACGACATGCCCGGACTAAGTATGGACTTGTTGGTACACAAATTGCCAACCTACCCCGGTCATCCACCTGTCCAACAAAAGAAGAGGAAATTTAAAACAGACATGAGTGACAAGATCAAAGAAGAGATTGCTAAACAACTAAAGGCTGGAGTAATCCGAGTGGTCCAATA
Organism: Nicotiana paniculata; assembly: GCA_005239505.1. NCBI lineage: Eukaryota > Viridiplantae > Streptophyta > Magnoliopsida > Solanales > Solanaceae > Nicotiana > Nicotiana paniculata. The sequence goes on from ML365432.1 coordinate 18,127, forward strand.
CACCACCTGGCTGGCCAATGTGGTTCCAGTGCCTAAAAAGGACGGAAAAGTTCGAGTATATGTCGACTACCGAGATCTGAATAAATCAAGTCCCTAAGATAATTTTCCACTTCCAAACATACATATCCTAGTTGAAAATTGTGCCAAACATGAGGTACAGTCTTTTGTCGATTGCTATGCCGGATATCACCAGGTGTTAATGGATGAAGAGGATGCAGAAAAGACAGCCTTCACTACACCCTGGGGAACATACTGTTACCGAGTCATGCCATTTGATTTAAATAACGCTGGGGCAACTTATATGAGGGCCATGACTGCCATGTTCCACGACATGATGCATCAGGAGATTGAGGTGTACGTGGATGATGTGATCATTAAGTCCAGAACCCAAAGAGACCATGTGCAGCAGTTGAGGAAATTCTTCGAACACCTGCACATATATGACTTTAAATTAAACCTAGCTAAATGCGTTTTCGGAGTTCCATCCGGAAAATTTCTGGGATTTATAGTCAGTCGACGGGGCATTGAGCTGGACCCAACAAAGATAAAATCTATTCGGGATCTCCCACCCCAAGAACAAAAAAAGATGTCATGAGTCTGTTGGGTAGGTTGAATTACATCAGCAGGTTCATCGCTCAGTTGACCTCCACATGCGAGCCTATATTCAAGATGTTAAAAAAAGATGCAGCCATCAAATGGACAAACGAGTGTCAGGACACTATCGACAAGATCAAAGAATATCTGTCAAATCCACCAGTGTTAGTCCCACAAGAACCAGGGAAACCTTTGTTCCTATACCTGACGGTGCTAGAAAATTCCTTTGGGTGTGTTCTCGGGCAACACGATGCAACCGGGAAGAAAGAGCAGGCCCTTTATTACTTAAGTAAGAAGTTCACAAGCTACGAGGCCAAGTATTCTCAGTTATAAAGGAGTTGTTGCGCTCTAACTTGGGTTGCTCAGAAGCTACGGCATTATTTATTGGCTTATACCACCTACCTCATCACGAGGCTGGATCCTTTGAAGTACATATTCCAAAAGCCAATACCCACCGGGATATTAGCAAAATGGAAAATCTTGCTCACAGAATTCGATATTGTCTATGTCACTCGCAAAGCTATGAAAGCTCAAGCATTGGCCGATCATCTAGCTAAAAATCTGGTTGATGATGAATACCAACCCTTGAGCACTTATTTTTCGGATGAGGAAATCAACTCCGTCAAAATAATCTCGGAAGGCGCTGACACTTGGAAAATGTTCTTCAACGGAGCAGCCAATGTGAAAGGTATTGGGATAGAGGCAATCTTGATTTCACCCACAGGACAACACTACCCTGCCATGGCCCGCCTCCATTTCTTCTGCACAAACAATAATGCTGAATATGAAGCTTGTATAATAGGCATGAACATGGCCATTGACATGGATGTAGAAGAGTTGTTGATCATGGGGGACTCCGATTTGATCATTAAGCAGGCTCAGGGAGAGTGGGAAACTCGAGATGTTAAACTCCATCCCTACAGAGGGCATGTGGAGAATCATAGTAAGCGATTCAAAGCCGTTGAGTTCAGATATATTCCTCGGTGCCACAATGAGTTAGCCGATGCGCTGGCCACCCTAGCTGCAATGCTTCCCTATCCGGGCAATGTTCACATAGACCCATTAGAGATCCAAATCAAGGAAATACATGGTTATTGCAACACGGTCAAAGTAGAACCCAATTTCCAACCATGGTATCATGATATTAAAAGATTTTTGAAGACAAGAGAATATCCCGAGCAGGCCAACGGAGACCAAAAGAGAACCATCTGAAGGCTTGCCAGCAGTTTCTTCCAAAGTGGGGAAGTAATGTATAAAAGGACTCTCGATCTAAATATGTTAAGATGTGTAGACGCCAAAGAAGCCGAAAAGATCATGAGAGATGTCCATTAAGGAGTATGCGGTCCCCACATGAATGGGTACGTCCTCGCAAAGAAAATCTTGCAGGGTGGATATTATTGGATGACCATGGAGAAAGATTGTTTCGGTTTCGTCCGGAAGTTCCATAAGTGTCAAATACATGGCGACTTAATCCATGCACCACCATCAGAACTGCATCCTATGTCGGCATCCTGGCCGTTTGATCCTGGGGAATGGATGTCATTGGGCCAATCAAACCAAGGGCCTCAAACGGGCACAAGTTCATTTTAGTTGCTATTGACTATTTCACGAAATAGGTCGAGGCCGTCACATTCAAAGTTGTCACTAAGAAAGTGGTGGTGGATTTCGTGCATGCTAATATCATCTGTCGTTTTGGTATCCCAAAAACTATCATTACCGACAATGCCGCAAATCTAAACAGTAAATTGATGAGGGAGGTATGTGAACAGTTCCAGATAACACGCCGCAAATCGACCCCTTACCGGCCCAAATCCAATGGCGTCGTTGCAGCAGCAAACAAAAACATCAAGAAAATTCTCAGGAAAATGATTCAAACATCCAGGCAATGGCATGAAAAGCTGCCTTTTGCATTGTTGGGATATCGCACGACCGTGCACACACCGGTTGGAGCTACCCCTTACCTATTGGTTTACGGCACTGAAGCCGTAATACCCGCAGAAGTCAAAATTCCTTCCCTTCGGATTATTGTCGAAGCAGAAATTGAGGACAATGAGTGGGTCAAGACCCGACTGGAGCAACTAACTTTGATTGATGAGAAAAGAATGGCCAAGTGTTTCACGGACAATTATACCAGCAAAGAATGGCCCGCGCTTACAACAATAAAGTGCTACCTAGGAACTTCGAAGTAGGGCAACTCGTTTTAAGACATATCCTCCCGCACCACGAAGAAGCGAAAGGAAAATTCGCCCCAAACTGGAAAGGTCCATACATCATAAGGAAATTGCTACCAAAAGGAGCGTTATACTTAGGGGACATCGAAGGAAATGACCCCAAAACGTCCGTCAATGCAGATGCCGTCAAAAGGTACTATGTTTGATCCTATATATTTTCAAATGTTCTCCGGTTGGGATGACGAAGGATCTTCATTATCGCTACACAAACACCATTAACCCTTTTTGCAAACCTTTTGAGTAGGTTACTCTTCTTTGATTACCCTCTTTGGAACCGAAAGTGTTACTGGAAAACAAAAAAAGAGATGTTGGAAAAAGAAAACAGAATGATGAAATGAAAACAAAAAATCAAAAAAAAAAAAAAAATTTCCTAAACTACGTTCGACTTGATTCCGAAAGGATACGTAGGAAGCCTCTCCCTGGGGTTCAGTCACACCAAAATAAAAATCAACATTTCCCCAAGAGTTTAAGCTGGGGCAGATTTTATAATATGTTTGGTGATAATTTCGCCGAAGAGGTTCCAAAGTTGTAATTCAATACAAATTCTTCTCACCAAAACCCTGTTCAAGTCCTTCCGATAAATTGGTAAACATGCTTAAGTTGGAGGATACAGTGTCGAATCTAGTGCAAGCAAATGAGAGAAACAAAATGAGAGAGTCTTATCGGTGAAAACCCACACGGGCACCGTGAGGCGACAGTAAGCTGAAAAATTAAAAATGAGAGAGTCTTGTTAGTGAAAACTCGCAAAGAGCAGTACAAGGCGATGGTGAGAAGAGAAATGAGAGAGGTTAGTTGGTGAAAACCCGCAAAGGGCGCCACTGATCGAAAAGGATAATGGGTCACTGACATGGACACAATCCGGGGCAAGGTTTCTCAATCTCGAGGTAATAGTTGTGATGAATTTCTGAGAGTCAGACAGTTTACACGGATCAGACATCCAGTCCAAAGGGCATGTCATGTTCATTGAAGTCCGCATGCACTCCAGATAAGTCCTTCTTTCCTTTCCCAAAAAGGGACACCTTTTGTTTAAATTCGTTGTCCATTCTGTCATTTATTTTTCTTTTGAATCCCTTTCGGTCTAACTCTGTCCNAAGTCCTTCTTTCCTTTCCCAAAAAGGGACACCTTTTGTTTAAATTCGTTGTCCATTCTGTCATTTATTTTTCTTTTGAATCCCTTTCAGTCTAACTCTGTACCGAAACTAAGGCAAAGAAAAGATGGCAGGATTGATTTACAGGGCTCTCATTTGACGCGGGTCAATATGCAAAAGGCACCCAGCCTCGTCAGGGGCATCGAGTCAATCCCGACTGGCCACAATGGACGATGATTCAAACTCAAAACCTTGAAAGGAGAAAATCAAATTGAAGCGCCTATAAAGGCGAATGAAGTTGAAAGGTTGAACCCCGCGTGGCTAACCATCCTGGCAAGGTTTGAAAAGCCGAAGTATTCCCAATGACCTAAAGTTACAGTTGGAAGAAAAGTTAGAAGTGAAAGGCCATTAAAGGCGAAATAAAGTTGGAAAGGTTAAGTCCCACAAGACTAACCGTCGTAGCAGAATTTGAAGGGCTCCCCCCCCCGATACTCTGGAAATCCAAAAGAAAAAGAAAGTTAAAGGCCTATAAAGGAAAAATAAAGTGTTGGGTCCCACGTGACCGATCGCTGTGGTAAAATCTGGAAAGCCAAGGTCCCGGGGATGAGAGATTAAACCCAATCCACAGCAAGCAAACAAGCAAACAGTTGAGATCTTCGTCAAAAGAATTGAGATCAAGAAGTTGAAAATCAAGGCTGCAAAACCAACCATCGTTTCAAACTAACAAATTATTCTTTGTTTGAAAATACGAAACAGGTGCAACTCAAAAGCAACCGCGCAAAAAGCAGGTGCAACCAAGAGAAAAGGCGCAAGAGCTAGAAGCAGCTCTGCAGCAACAACTCCAAAAGGGAAGTTTTCTCCAAAATCCTTTCCCGCATTCATTCAAAAAAAATGTGTTGAAAACAGCTCAAACCTGAGGTGGTATACGGTCTCCCGACCCTAGCTACACCTTTTTCCGACATGGGGGTACACGCTCCCTAATCGATGCCAATTAAGGGTATACATTCTCTAATTGATGTTTTTCTTTCCTAATTAAGGATATACATTCCCTAATTGATATTTTCTTTCCCAATTAAGGGTATACATTCCCTAATTGATCGACATGGGAGTACACACTCCCTTATCGATGCCAATTAAGGGTATACATTCCCTAATTGATGTGTTTCTTTCCAATCAAGGGTATACACTCCCTGGTTGATGCTTTCTTTTCCCGACGCAGGGTATACACTCCCGTAGTCGATTCCAATCAAGGGTATACACTCCCTGGTTGATG
>ML365434.1:0-22866 GCA_005239505.1 Nicotiana paniculata
AAACGAATAATGAAGAAATATGAGGTAATTACATTCTTTGGAGCATTGGCTCAAATTGTGAAAAGAATTGTGAAGAAATATGAGGTAATTACATTCTTTTGGAGCATTGGCTCAAATTGTAAAACGAATGATGAAGGAATATGCGATAATTACATTCTTTGGAGCATTGGCTCAAATTGTAAAACGAATGATGAAGGAATATGCGATAATTACATTCTTTGGAGCATTGGCTCAAATTGTNGTAATTACATTCTTTTGGAGCATTGGCTCAAATTGTAAAATGAATAATGAAGGAATATGAGATAATTACATCCCTTGGAGCATTGGCTCAAGTAATAGAATAAATCATGGAAATGAAAGTGAAAGAAAGAGGAAGAGTCATTGAAATATACCCTTGCCGGGTCATCGTTGTATACTTCCCTTGTCGGGATTTAATTGTTTAATTGATGTTTCCTTGCCGGGATTTCTATGCATGAGGGGACATTCCGTGCCATGTCTTATATTATTACGCACGAGGGGACATTCCATGTTTTATATTATTATTATGCACGAGGGGACATGCCGTGCCGCATCTTTTACTATTTAATCTGTGTTGTCGTTTCCCATTATTATTTTCAGGTATTTCGGACTGTTGTTTTCGTTTCTGTCATTTCAGTATTTGCTATCTCTTACCCTCAGCATGTTCTCCCCATAATTGTATTCTTGTTTAGTTTCTGCTATACTATTGAACTGCACAGGTACATTTTGTTTTCGTGTCTTAGCCTCGTCACTACTTTGCCGAGGTTAGGCTCGGCACTTACTCAGTACATGGGGTTGGTTGTACTGATGCTACACCTGCACTTTTTTATGTTGTGCAGATTACGTAGCGGGACCCGGAGGACATCATTAGTGGGAGTGTCTTCCAGCTTATCCTAGAGGCTTCAAGGTATACCCGCTGGCGTTCGTGGGCCTTGGCGTCTCTTCCATCCCTTTGTCTTCACTTATGTCTTGTTTTTCCTCTAATTTCAGAGGCAGCTATGTATTCTCTTTTCAGACTTGTATTTAGCACTCTTACAGACAGTTCGTGAGTTTGTGACTCCAGGTTTTGGAAAAAATTTATGCGTCGTTGTATTATGTTGTCCTTATTTAGCTTGAAACCATATTTATTTCCGCTGTTAAATTGTGAACCGTTTAGTTTGTCCTAGTAAATTGATGTTGATATGCTATTTTATCTATACACGTTGGCTTGTCTAGCAGGATCAACGTTAGACGCCATCACGGCCCGATGGTGGGATTTCGGGGCGTGACAGTAGTAACAATTGCAGGAATAGAATTAGAGTTGAAAGAGGTTCTTGTAACTCTAACAGTCCATCATGTTTCTATTGTGGTAAAAGAGGTCACACCTCAAATCGTTGCAGGTTCAAAGATAATAGGAGATGGGTCTAGAGACCTAAATCTTCAAATAAAACTAACACTCAACATTCTAACAATTCAGGACCCCAGCAAGCTTGGGTACCTAAAAATAAGTAATCTTGTTTTGAAGGAACACCACAAGAAGAATCGAAAAGGAAAATGATATCTCGACAGCATGTGTTCCAGACATATGACGGGTGACAAATAACTATTCAAATAAGTCACTAAGCTAGATGGAGGAACATTTACTTTCATAGACAAATCCAACGGTAATGTAATTGGTGTTGGAAAAGTTCCTCTAAGCTCAATATGTGATGTAGATGAAGTCTACCTAGTTGATGAACTTGGCTATAATCTTCTCAGCATCAGTCAACTTTGTGACAACGATTATGAGGTTTGTTTTAAGAAACATGGTTGGTTTATAGAAGATGAATCAGGTAAACTCATTCTTTCAGGTAACAGAGACAGAAATATCTACACTATCAAAAACTTAGAAAATTTTGGGGATCAAATTTGTCTTACTTCCATGATTAAAGATCCCTAGGTTTGGCATAGAAAACTTGGTCATGCAAGCATGTATACTATTCAAAAACTGTCTCAATATGATCTTGTTATTGGTCTCCCAAAACTGGATTTTTCAAAAGATCATATATGTGATGCATGTCAACTAGGAAAACAAACTGGCTCTTCTTTCAAAGTTAAAAATATTGTTTCCACCTCTAAACCGCTTCAATTGTTGCATATGGATTTATTTGGCCCTACTAGAACTGCTAGCATAGGAGGTAAGAAATATGCATTTGTTATTGTAGATTATTTCTCTACATTTACCTGGGTTATGTTTCTTAGTCATAAATATGATGCTCTAAACAATTTTGAAGTTTTCTGTAAGAAGGTTCAATGAGAAAAGGGATACTACATCTCTACTATTAGAAGTGATCGTGGAGGTGAGTTTGAAAGCAAAGCTTTTGAAAATTTCTGCAACGATCAAGTAATCTCTCACAATTTCTCTTCACCAAGATCGCAACAGCAAAATGGAGTAGTAGAGCGTAAAGATAGAACCCTGCAGGATATGGCAAGAACCATGATTGTGGAAAATTCTCTACCTCATCATTTCTGGGCAGAAGTTGTAAGTACAGCATGCCACATCATCAACAGATGTATGATTCAACCAATTCTCCAAAATACCCCTTATAAACTGTGGAATGGTAAGAAACCAAATATCAGCTACTTTCACCCTTTTGGATGCAAATGCTTTATCCACAACAATGGGAAGGATAATCTAGGTAAGTTTTATCCTAAGAGTGAAGGTATATTTCTTGGTTACTCTCCTTCAAGTAGAGCATACAGAGTTTATAATAAGAGAATTTTGGGTATTGAAGAATCTATTCATGTTGTTTTTGTTGATACTAACCCTCGCTCAAGGAATGAGCATAAACCTGAAGATGAGGAAATTTCGTGTGCTCTAAATCTGTTATTATAGGTAAGGACCATCAAAATGAGTCAGTTGATCAACAGGTTCAACCAGCTGAAATACCACCAGAAGATCTTGACCTACCTCAAGCAGATCAGTCGACTACCGAAGAAAGAAAGCCTCCAGTAAATACACCAAATGAATGGAAGAGAGAACCGGGATATCCTCAAAAATTCATTATAGGAGACTCACAGGAGGGAATAACTACAAGGAAGTCTCAAAAGAACAAATCTAATGTAGCTCTCATTTCTCAAATTGAGCCCAAGAAAGTGGATGAAGCTCTCAAAGATTCTCATTGGATAAGTGCTATGAAAGAAGAATTAGATCAGTTTGAAAGAAATAAAGTATAGGAATTAGTTCCAAAGCCTCAAAACTCTTCTATTGTGGAACTAAGTGGGTTTTCAGAAACAAATTGAATGATTCAGGTCAAGTGGTTCAGAATAAAGCAAGATTGGTGGCCCAATGTTACTCTCAACAGGAAGGAATCGACTATGATGAAACCTTTGCGCTTGTGGCAAGACTTCAATCCATTCGAATACTACTTGCTTTCGCTACTCACAGAGGATTCAAGCTATTTGAAATGGACGTTAAAGGTGCGTTCCTTAATGGTTATATTTCTGAATAAGTGTACGTGAAGCAACCACCCAGTTTTTCAAATGCCACATTTCCTAATCATGTATACAAGTTGACTAAAGCCTTGCACGGTCTCAAACAAGCCCCTCAAGAATGGTATGAAAGATTAAGTTACTTCCTTCTAAATCAAGGTTTCAAATAAGGTAATATCGATACAACTCTTTTCATTAAGAAATCCAGTTCAGGTAACCTTATTACTCAAATTTATGTATATGATATTATTTTTGGTAGCCCTAACTCTATTCTTTGTGAAGAATTTGCTCTTTCTATGAAAGGAGAATTTGAAATGAGCATGATGGGAGAACTAACTTTCTTTCTTGGACTTCAAATCAAGCAGTCTCCTAAAGGATTTTTTATTAGCCAAACCAAGTACACTAAGAAGCTTATCAAAAAGTTTGGCATGGAAAATGTTAAGCCAATTGTCACTCCAATGAGTCCAACTACGATGCTGGATGAAGACAGCAACGGAAAAATGGTTGATGAAACCATGTATGGAGGAATGATTGGATCTATACTATATCTAACTGCTAGTCGACCGGATATTATGTTTAGTGTATGCAAGTGTGCTAGATTTCAGTCGGCTCCTAAGGAATCCTATTTTTCTGCTGTTAAACGGATTATTAGATATTTAATTGGTACTTCTGAGCTAGGACTATGGTATGATCATTCTAACAATTTTTCTCTAAGAGATTTTTTAGATGTTGACTTTGCAGGAGACAAGATTGATAGAAAGTGTACCAACGGGACATGTCAATTGTTAGGAAATGCATTAGTATCTTGGCATAGCAAGAACCAATAATTGTGTTGAGGCAGAATACCTAGCCGTTGGAAGCTGTTGTACACAAGTTCTATGGATTATGCATCAACTTCTTGACTATGATTTATCTCTTACATCTACTCCTATTTTCTGTGACAATACCAGTGTTATCTGTTTATCAAAGAATTTTGTGCATCATTCTAGAGCAAAGCATATAGAAATTTCATCCGTGATCATGTAGCAAAAGGTGACATTGTGTTAGAATTTATTAGTATTGATTCTCAACTCGCTGGTATTTTGACAAAACCACTTTTGGAAGAAAGATTTTGCCTTCTACATAAAAAGATTGGCATTGTGCCAAATTTGTAAATCAAATATTTCCTTGAGTGCTTACAATATTTTACCATATATCAGGATATTTTATTTCCTTACTTATGTGTGGCTTAATTACTTTTCTGTGTAAGTGTAATTATTGCAAGTATTGTCGATCATTCACTTCTGAACCAGCACTTCCGTCTGAACTTGGTCTTCCTATTAACCAAGGCGTCTCTTCACTCTCATCAAAAGCATCGATAAAACCCCTTCCTTCTTCAGTACTCTCCTCATTCTATTCCAAACAACCCTTCACAGGCCAAAACAAATCTGTTATTTATCTATGTCAATACCACACAAGGGGAGGGGGTGATTTGTGTGGTGACCAATTTTTGCGTGCAGCAGTTATAGAAGGACCAGGTTCTTCTATGTGTTCCAACTCCTACAGTTTGCGAAATAATAATTGCAGAAAACAAAGGAACACGGCAATATTTCGTGGAAAACACCTAGCTCAAAAGGTGAAAAAACCACGACCTACTTCCCAGTAGGATTTTCCCAAACTCTTCACTAAATCAATGAGCCAAACAGCATTTACAAAATAAACTCTTTTGTAAACCTAAGGACTAACTCTAATCCCCTTGTGGAAAACTAGCCTCTAGCTATTTGCAACAACCTTCAAGTTAACTCTAACTTGAATACTCAGTACCTATTACAATTGCTTCTAGATAAAGCTGAAAGATACACTTTGTAATCACCTACTACAAATAAACTAGACTAAAAGACAACATATGGAACTGGTTCTTCTAGCTGGTTCAAGTAGCTTCAGAATCGCACAGGAAATTCTCACACGAACTGTTGCAATTTTGTTCTCAATTCTTGTTTTTCTTCTATGTTTGTGCGCACCTATTCAATAAGAACACTTGAAAATATATAGGATCAGTAGAAAAGGAGATATACTAGAATTCGGATGCAACTCTTCCTTGGTGGAAGAGTTATAGTTGATCTCAACTCCCTAGATTCTCTTCTATCTTGATTATGTCCTTACTGAATAAGGAGTCCATCTCCCTATCAATTCGCAACCTTTTCGATCATGAGATATATCTTTAGATCACTCATTGTGTTTATCTCCTATTTGTGATCACCTCACGTTCCATTAGCTCTGCATGTCTATGTCTCCAGTGATGGACCGGGTTCAACTCTAAGTTCATTTGTCAATCTTCAAAACCATTCAGCTTCTTGATCCAACAAAATCCCTCCTCTGCAACCAGACACAGTCGAAGGTTTCAAAAATCTCTTAACACTGAAGAACTTGTGGATGTGAAGTCATCTATTGACTCAAATTTTCTCAGAACAGAAAATGACAACAGCGAATCATCTGAAAATCCTCCCATTAGCCAGCAAGAGACCCATGGAGCAAATCCCAAAAAGGTTGCATGCAAGAAGGTAAAGTGGAATGCTTGGAATTTGGTCCTAAGGACAATTTAATCTTCTATGGTCCCGGTGAAAAGGCAAGGTTTGAGTCCTACAAGTCAAAATCCATGGCTTATGGACGCTCTGTAAGTCTCTCTCTTGTGAAAATTCTTCATTGTGATGTGACTGCTATTTTTTATTTTCAGCACCTTTCATGTCTGTTTGACACCATTGGAAACTCTGTGTATGAAGAACCTGTTAGGATGTTTTATGCAAAAAATTTTGTGAATGATAAAAATGATTTGGAATATATGGTTTTAGGGACTAGAATTGTTTGGACTCTTACCAATTTGAAAAGTATTTTTCTGCAAAGTTTAGTGGGTATGATGTGTTTGTCCAAAATTCTTGGCCGAAAGACTTTGAAGTGTCCTTTGATGAAGCAAAAATCTTTCTGTCTGATAATCCTCCTGATATTGGTCCCAAGAATCTTATGTTTAAACATCGTTTCTTAGCCCACATGATTTCCACCAGTCTCCTCCCTAGAACTGGGTCCCTTAGCTTTCTGTCCACTCGAGATGTTTTTGTTCTTTACTGCCTGGTTAATAATAAACTTCTTGATTGGTTTGTGTGGATTCGTCATTACATGATTGAGAGTATCAGGGATATATCCTCTTCTGTTGCATAATTTCCCTATGGTCTTCTCATCTCACATGTCCTCGAAGTCATGAAAGTAGATTTGGCACCCTTTTCACCCTAGTACATTACCAGTACTTATGATAAGACTGCTTTCTCAATGATGGGGTACACTCTGGATGATGATGGATGGGTTAAGCGAGCCAAGGTTGAAAGTATTCCAGTGCCAGTTGAAGTCCAATCTGAACAACCAGCTTCTCAGTCGACTACCTCTCAGAATCTTCAACAAATTCAGCATTATCTTGATGGAGTCAAACTGCTACTAGATGAGATGAAAGAACGGGTAGATAAAATCAGGAAGTTACCAAGGAGACAGGTACACATGTGGCTAAGCTCAGGATGGACATGGGAGACACACGGAGGCAAGGAACCAGGGCTTTCAATTCTATGAGTGAAAAGATGGATAAAGTCGTCAAAGATGTTGAAAATTCCTATGACTCCTTCTGCACCAAAGTGATCAACACCCTCAAGTACTTCCTGGGAAGAAGTTAATGTGACTGGATGTGATGATATTACAAACACTTTTTGCTTATGCTTGTTTTTTTTTGGTGGTTTCTTTTAGACATTTTTTTGCTTGGGTCTGTACTAGCTAAGCCTCTACTGAAGGCACTACTTATGCTGCTCTAACCTCCTTATTAGTATGTATACTATCTCCCATATTGTTCTGTGTGATTTTCTTTCCTTTTTGATTGATGTCAAAGGGGGGAAAATGTGAGTAAACACCAGCAGGAGGATAGCAATTTACTCTCTCTTGATTGTCATCATCAAAAAGGGAGAGCTTGATAAGTTTAAGTTTAAGTTTAAGTTTCAGTGATGACAATATCGTCTTATGTTAAATTTGCAGGACTGCAGGATTCGAACTAGCAAAAAAGGAAAGAATAAAGATGCGATTGCTACATAAATGGACTGCAGGATTCGAAGTAGGAAAAAGGAAAGAATGAAGATGATGTTTAAGATACAATTTCTACATTAATGGTCAATCAAAGAAGCCAATTTATTCGGCCTCAATCGAAGGAGTTTAGATTGCTAATCAAGGATACTCAATCAAGAAGTTTTCCAAAAAATATTCTCTGTCCAGAAATAAGCCCACTCTAGACATAAATGGCTCCTCAATGCAAGCTAGTGACAAGGAAAGTCACGATTGAATCTGGGCTCTTCAAGGAGAAGGATTCGAAGAGGCACCCCTTGGGTCAAATCCCTGTGTAAAGATCTCGCCTCTAATTTTGTCAAAGACGCAACGACTCTTTTCTCTCCTATAAGATGGATGATACTCTCAAGTAGAAGTTTTTGCACAACTACACACATTGAACTCCAAGTCTATCTATTTCTTAGCCTAAACATTGTAATCTCTAGTTATCAGTGTCTCAAAAGATAGGAAGATCTAGAACACAAAAGACAATTGTGTCGAATATTCAGAACTTATTGTTGATACTTCTTGTTGGTGGTGAACGAGTTAAAACCATCTGTATTGTAAGACCTTTAAAGATCTTAAGGGAACCCTTGTGACCCAAGGAAAACTGGATGTAAGTACCACAACGATACCGAACCAGTATAAAATTGTTGTGTGTTATTTATCTTTAAATTACTGTTTTCTTTCATTCTGCAATGTGTTCAGTCAACGAATACTTCTATTAGTCGACCAAGTTTTAAACAGTCAACAATTCACCTCCCCCTCTTGTACTTTCAACAAGCAATGAACTCTTAACACCTTTTGTGTGCTCCATTTATCTCATTTACATTTGAGTTATTTAGAAAGTAGACTTAGTTAATATATATATATATATATATATATATTACCAAGTCAACGTTGATGCAACTTCTATTTTCATTTTCTTTCTCCTTTCTTATTCTTCATGACCCTTTGGAAACCTTTTTGAGAAAATTTTAAACAAATAAAAAGACCTTAAAATGAAATTTAACTTTGTAATAGAAAAATAAACAAAGAATATGATCAGAAAAATAAAATATAGCTTTTGTAAATCATTCTGCTTTAATTCAATTAAACCTAAAACTTCAAAAAATATTGTGCAAGTGTTTTATTAAACTAAATAGTATTTGATACAATTAATCACTATATTAAGAGCTTTTAGAATAGAAATTGCCAAGTTAATCATAGTAAAAGGTATTACAAGATGATTGATAGATCTTTTTCTGTAAAATGCTTTTAGTTCTTGAAAATAATAAAGTCTCTGTTGACATAAGTTAACATCTACTATTACTTTTGTGCAATACATTTTCAAGGAAAAAATGAATTACCACATAAAACAATTGTAGCTTATGATATAGGAGATTAATCCGAGAAAATACTTATAAAAATCAATTGTCATAATATATAATTGCAGCTTATGATATGCAAAATAAGTCGCAGAGAATTTTTAGATAGTTTAATAACGGCAGCTCTAAGCTTTGGAAGTAAGCATGGATATATACAGATTAAAATCATTATTTTCTTGTGTTGCCTAATACACCGTTTTATGTAATGAAATTAAAGCAGAACATAAATGAAGGCTAATAATAGCTTGAACATTTTAAATTTTAGCCTAATAATGAATGTAACGACTCGACTGGTCGTTTTATTTCCTAGACCCTGTTTTCCTAAATAAGACTCTTCGTGTGTGCTATTACTGTTTTATGACTTGAGGGGATGGTTAGTTCAAGATTTGGAAGGGTTCGGGTTGAAATGGGAACACGTAGTTCCTTAATATTGACTTTAAAGGGGTAAGTTTGACTTTGGTCAACATTTCTAGTAAACAACCTCGGAACTGAGATTTGACGGTCCCAATAGGTTCGTATGATGATCTTAGGCTTAGGCGTGTGTCCAGATCGGGTTATGGATGGCCTGGGAGCATTTCGACGTTTAAAATTGAAAGTTGGCTTATTGAAGGTTTAAACGTTCTTTAAGTTTGGCTTGGAGTAGGTTTTGGTGTTATCAAGGTCCATTTGGGATTCCGAGCTCGGAAATAATTCTGTATGGTGATTTAAGACTTGCACACAAAATTTGGTACCATTCCGAGTAGTTTATGTATGATTCGGCGCGTTCGGAGCAAGTTGGAAGAACTTGAAGTTCGTAAGTTGATTGATTTGGCTAGGGGTATGATTCTTAGTTTTTGTGTTGTTTTCCGTGTTCCGAGGGTTCGAGTGAGTCCGTCTCATGTGTACAAACTTGTTGGTATGTTTGGACGAGTCCTCGGGGGCCTCGGATGCTACTCGGACGTTGCACGGATCGAGTTAGAGCTTAAAAGGGGTTGCTAGTGCACCAGTTCTGGTGTGCCCGCACCTGCGAGCTTTTAGCCGCAGGTGCGAGCTCTTGGCCGCAAAAACGGCTTTGGCCATTTGGCTAGTGGTCCGCAGAAGCAGAGAAGCATGTGCGGAAGCAGGCTCGCTTGTGAGAAATCCGCAGGTGCGAGGAGATCGCAAATGCGCTCCACCCTCCGCAGAAGCGCGACCGCAGAAGTGGGATCCCGTCCGCAAAAGCAGAGCCAGCTAGCCTGGCCTAGGACCACACCTGCGATGCCTTCCCACGGGTGCGGGCCGCAGATGCGACCCGAGGTCCGCAGAAGCGGAAATGCTGGAGGTAGTAAGGTCCATTTAATACGGGACTTAGGCCATTTTTGACTCATTTCTTTCACTCCTTTGGGCGATTTTGGAGCTTCTCAGAGAGGGGTTTTCACCTAGCTATTGAAGGTAACTAATTTCTATCCCATGTAATTTAAATACATAGATTATTGGATAAATTTTAACATGTAAAATTGTGAAAAATTGTGGGTTAGTAGAAGAATCCCGAACCCAAAAACGCTCTCTCCTCCCGTTTTCTCTCTAGCATGGCGTCTTAAGGTTCCCATGGTTGCCAATGCCTCTCCCCAGCCTTGGGTTGTGGGAGAGACGAATTTAAATCCTAATGAAGGTATTCCAAACCCTAATTATATCATCTCATATGCAGCAAGCTTGAATTACAAGCAATCTGCCGCTCCACTCCCAAAAACGAATTTGAAACCCATTGAACTTGTTCATGGAATTCCTACGATTCAGTTTTCAATGGATGAATGTGAAGAATTTGCAAAGGAGGAAGGATTACACCAAGCAGTGACCATCAAATTGTACAGCGACGCACTAAATTTGTAGGTTTTAAGGAATATTCTGCCGAAAATCATTGGCATCAAAGGTAATTGTTTGATAGGTTTATTGGCCCAACGGCAACTCTTAGTTTGTTGTGATCAATAGGAAGATTATGTGTGTTATTTGGAAAGAGTTGTAAACTACTTTCAATACAATGGAAGAGAGCATCAATATAGAGTTTTCCCATGTAGTGTTGGATTCAATCCAAACGAGGAAACTTCGAAGGCAGTTTTTTGGATTTCTCCGCAAAAACTGTCACCTGAACTGTTTGCGCGCAAGGATTTACTGTCTATTGCAGCTTCAGTGGGCAAGACTATTGCAATTGATAAGGCAACTCAGGTAAGGTCTCGTCCAAGCATAGAAAGAGTGAAAGTGATTGTGGACTTGCTGGATCAACTTCCGGAAAAGGTGCGACTTCGACATGTCGATTCCATAACTGGTAAGATCGTGGAGGATTTCCAGGAAATTATACATGATAATTTGCCATCATATTGATCTCATTGTAAGCATCAAGGATATGAGGAAAGAGTGTGTTGTGTTTTGCAAAGAAAAACAGTGGCAGCATCTCAAGGTGATCATGATTTGGTCGAGGTAGATGGTCCAGTTATTGAAAAACTACAAGCTGATGCTAGGGAATATCTTACTGCAAAAAGAGCTGGCCAACCAATGGTGCGAAATTCAGAAGATAACAGAAACACTGGGAAGCAGCAGGTATTAAGTTTACAAGGTGTAATTGAGGCAGCAACAACAGATGGACCAAAAGCAGCGTTAACTGATGCTAATATCCCTGATGGTGCACAGATTCTCAACAATTCTGGGATCTCAATGAATGTTGCTATTGTTCCTGTCGATCATGCCTTATATAGGATGTCTCAAGCTATTACTATAGAAGCAGTAAATAGGGTGTTGAAAGATCGAGGGAATGTTACAGTTGATCGAGTTGTCGTTGTGGGTTCAACTGATGACACTGGGATTGATATTGTCCCAGTGGTTGCTACTATTGTTGTGCAGGATGGTAAGGATCTTGATCGAGTTGCATCAGTGGTTGATGGAAAAGGGTAGACTATAGTGCAACAAGCAGCTCCTGATAAGTCTAAAGTTGGTATTGTTTCATCAAAAGTAGGTGCACAATCTGTCACACCTGACACTCTTAAAGCAACTGTGCAAACAACTAGTTTAGAAGTTGTGGTTATTAGAGGATCAGGTGTTAAAGAAGCTGGGCAATTTTCTAATGGCCAAGGGCAGGATAAGGATCAACAGGTTACACCTGCGGCTGCTAATATGGGAGGACAGCAGCTGGTCGAGGAGTCTCCAGTAGTACTCAAGCTGCTGGTGCTTTGAATGCACCTGGAAAATCTGGTGAGAAGGGAATTGGCACTACTGCTGCTCAGAATATGACTATTGCAAGGGTTGATGCAATGGAAAAACCAGTAGCTGCTGCGCATAAGGGACAAGAACTGGAAGGGTTTGATGTAGCTGAGATGCAAGAATCAGATGTTCAAGCAGTGCATATTCAAAATCTGAAGACTGGGTAGTGGTTAATCGAGCAAAGCAGTCACCAAGGAAGGTCAATACTCCAGTGAATAATAATCAAAGTAATGCATCAAAGAACATTAGAGTTTCCGATTTTTTTGATGCTCTGATGAATGAGACTATTTTGAATGAGGAGGGGACGGCTGTACAGCAAGGTAATCGAGATGCAGCATCCAAAAAATAAGCCTCTAGGCAGTGCAAAACAACATCATCTCTCGAAGAATACTATTGCTACTGCTGGTGCGTTGAATACAACTGCTGATCGAACTACTATTGATGTTGTTGAATCAGTATTTCATGGAGCTAAGTTTCTAATGTTATTCCTACAGGAGCTGGGCAAAACACCACTGGTAAGAGGCAGACTAATGTGCCAGAAGCATCAAAGGCAGTTAGTGTTGCTAACTCTTTTGGTGTTTTGATGAATGAACATGTATTGGATGATGTTGGGATGGGTGAGAAGCATGTTAATCATGATGCAACCTCAAAAAATAGGCAACCACAATCTCCAGGCAGTAGCAAACAACAGCAACTTTCCAAGAACACAAGTGGTCGACTAATTGTTTTGAAGGACATTGTTCATATTGATGCGCAAAAGGCCGAGGCAGTCCAATTGTCTACTGCAACCACAATGTCCAGTACTCCAAAGCTACATATTTCTAGTCCGCAAGTTGAAAATATCATTAAAGAGACTCAGATGGATATGATGATGAGTGCAAATCCTATGATCAAGCAACCATTGGTCACTTTGAACACATCGGTGCAGGATGTTACTTCTCAATCGCTAGAATCATTTGGTGAGCATGGTGGTGAATCCGAATAGTTGATGATGTTCACTGGAGACAACAATGAAGTTGTACAACTAACTTTGAGAGAGATTGTTAGTAAGTCCAAAACATGGGCTGAACAAGTAGAGGAAGATGAAGAAGAGAACTGGGGGGAATGAAGAAGATGTTTCTAATGATGCGGCGGATCAGTTTTCATCGAGTCCTAGATCCAATGGAGAGGCAGAAAAGGTGAATAACGAGCAGGTTTCCAATTCAACTAATAGTGCGTCAAGCAAGAAAGGTTTAAGCCCAAATGCACAGGTTTTTGTACCATCCGGGCAGCAGCAAATTGCAGCAGTTGGCTTGAGGAATAGCTCTCATGATAGAGCACTTTTGGATTCTTTAGATAATCCAACACCACACAAATTTGCACTCTTAGCAGGTGCACAAGTTCTGCAATATTCAGGTAAGAACATCAACACTAATATTCAATCTCAAGCCTCCAATGTTAAACCTAATATGAATGAAGGAGTTGTCCTTAGGCAAGTCCCCATGCGAGTTGCAAAGCAAAAGAGGGCTGCACCAACTATCTACGAGGTCCAACCGTTCCAAAAAGAAAGCATGAAGTTTGAAGAAATATAGAAGAAGTTTGATGAAGATGACAAAGTTGAAGAAGTTACAAGCTTGGGCAAGAAGGGACAAGACTCAAATTACTACCACATCTTATTCTACCATTTTATTAGTATAGTCATTTGTAATATCATCACAGAGTATGTTATAAACTATGTGATGATCAAAGAATATCTAGTTTTTTCTAGCTCATACTTTCTTCATGCGTGCTAGTAGATGAGGTATTTTTATGCCTCAATAGGATTAGTAAGGTAAAGTTTATCCCAGTATGTGTTTGCTTTAGTCCTATGCCTTTGGGAAGATATCCAAACGGCTATGAGATTATATGCCCTCATGAGACTTTGCCGGCAGCTACATTATGATCCTTTACATGAGGCTGCCATCATAAGGCAATGTGAGGCGCAGAGGAGTGATTATATAGCCAAGGGGCAAACATTCCAAAAATTCCAATTATCGCCATTTCAATCCTAATTCTACTACGGACCTCCAAATCACAATCCGGACACACTCCTAAGTAAAAAATCACCCAACGGAGCTAACGTAACCATTAAAATTCAAATCTGAGGGTATTTACACATAAGTCAACATCCAATCAACTTTTCCAACTTAAGCTTTCAATTAAGAGACTAAGTGTCTCAATTCACTCTGAGTTCTCTCCGGACCCGAACCAACTAACCCGATAAGTCATAAAACAATAGTGAAGCATAGAAATGAGCAGAAAAGGGGGAATAGGGCTACAACTCTCAATACGACCGGCCGGGTCGTTACATCCTCCCCCTCTTAAACAAACGCTCGTCCTCGAACGAGTCTAGAAACATAGCTGGAGTCTTAAATAGGTGTGGATATCTGCTCCGCATCTCCCGCTCGGTATCCCAAATAGCCTCCTCAACTGGCTGACCGCTCCACTGCACCTTCACTGAAGCTATATCCTATGACCTCAACTTCCGAACCTGCCGACCCAGAATAGCCACTGCCACATCATAAGTCAAATCACCATCCAATCGAACCGTCTAGAAATCCAAAACATGAGACACATCGCCATCATAATTTCGGAGCATAGAAAGATGACATACCGGATGCACACTCGACAAGCTAGGTGGCAAGGCAAGCTTGTAAGCCACCCCCCAAACCTGTGAAGTACCTCAAACGGCCCAATAAACCGAGGGCTCAACTTGATCTTCTTCCCGAACCTCATAACACCCTTCATGGATGAAACCTTTAGCATAACCTTCTCCCCAACCATGTAAGATACATCACGGACCTTCTTGTCGGCATAGCTCTTCTGCCTAGACTGCGTCGTGCGAAGCCGCGCCTGAATCAATTTAACCTTTAAAGTTAAATGCATTCACTGTTTATATTTTGTTATATTTTAGTGTTTGTATTCAGTGTATTTCAATGTTTATATCCTGTATTCATCATACTGTATGTACCGTATGCATGAATACAGGTATATTCTGTCACGACCCAATTTTCCTTATAGGTCGTGATGGTACCCAACGTCGCCACTAGGCAAGCCAACGGTGAATTAGCCGTGTATATATTCTTTTTTTTAGTGAAATTTTCAAAATAGTTGATTTTTATTAAGTGAGAAGTAGAAAATTTAATGAAGTAAAGCAAAAACTAATGAAACAACAAATGCAGTGAAATAAATGTTTAAAAGCCATAAAGTCTACTAGTATGTTTCCAAGACCTGGTGTCACAAGTGTATAAGTAACTAGTAGAATATACAAAATACTAAGTTACTGTCTAAATAGAGTAGACAGAAAGAAAATACAAAAGAGAGACCGCGGGTGCTGCAGAGCTGCCTCAGAGAGCAGCTCACCACTAAGCCTCAGGGTAATATGGGATGCGCGCCTGGATGATCGCCAGATGTACCTGCGCTCGAAACACCAAAATAACATCTCGAAATACAAATCGGACGCGAAAACGCATGAATCGAATTATGAAACTCAAAAACTTCTAAAAACACTTTGAGCGTCTGATTCCTATCAAATCAACTCGGAATGACGTCAAATTTTGCGTGCAAGTTTTAAATCACCATATGGAGCTATTCCCCCGCTCGGAATCCCAATCGGATCTTGATAACATCAAATCCTACTTCAAACCAAATTTTAAAGAACTTGAAAACCTTCAATGTTCCAATTCTCAATATTAAGAGCCGAAACTCTCCCGAGTCATCCGAAACCCGATCCGGACATATGCCCAAGTTTAAAATCTTCATATGAACCTATTGGCACCGTCAAATCCCAGTTCCGAGTTCGTTTACTCAAGACGTTGACTCAAGTCAAGCTTGTTAAATTATATACATGTCATCAATAATTTTACATATCAAAAAGCTAGACAAAATAGAGTTAAAATAAGAATATATTTGCACTTTTTTTCTAAAAGCTTAAGGCGAGCCCCCTAAATCTGCCCCTGGTCAGGATGATACTTGAATAAAATATCCATCCATTTCAATTTGTTTGAAGTTTGAACCTCTTTGATCAAAATGACTAATTATTTGGTGTGAATACGGACATACAATCTTTAAGTTTTCGAAATAAAATTTATATAGTTTTAGAAACTACGCTAGCATTTGGATATAAATTTGATTGAAACTTTAAAAAATGAGTTCTTTTTTAAATGAGATAAAAATGAGTTTTTGAAAGTTGAAATTGTGTTTGGATATGAATTTTACTTGAAAGAATTTTAAATTTTGTGAGTACAAAACTTTAAAAACTAGAGCTGTTTTGGGATTTGCAAATCTGCCAAAAATGGTTAAAAATCTATAACCAAACAAATATTTGAAAACAGAATTTGAAAAAAAAGCTTCCAAAGTTTATGGCAAACGGGAGCTACATAAGAAGTACTAAAGTCACAATATTTAACAACTCAAAATTTTTGAAATCTATTTACAAAAATATGGTAAAAGAAAATCTTGTTTGACCTCCAAATAGTAATATGTTAATTCTCTTTGAGATGTGGAAAAAATGGAGAGGACTAGGAGCAGTATCCGTAACTTTCAACTCTTGTTCTTTCGTCCTTCTCGTTAAAATTAATGTTATATCGCTCGTCGTTATTTCATGATGTCACACACCAATAATATAAAGCAATATTACTAAGAAAAAATATGATATGAAGCAGAATATTATATAAACAGTAGAACAAAGGAAAAAAATGTGATTAATTAATAATAAGGAATGGCAAGATGAGAGAAAATTTAAGGTAACGACACCACCACACCAAATCCGTCGTTACATTAAGTGGTACTTTTCATCGTTATATAATGACGGATTTAACGATACAATATAATTAAAGTAACAATCAAAACAAACAATGTATTTAAATTAACAATACTATACAATACTATAGGTAACAACCATCCAAACAAATATCAAATAAAAAGGAGAGAAATTCAAAAATAACCAGATTTACAAGTGGTCATTCAAAAATAGCCACACTTTCAAAAGTAATCGAAATTTAGCCACGTTTTATGTAAAGATAAATCTGACCGAAAACGTTGTTCAAAATTCGAAAAATACTCCAGTATATTATATTGGAGTTCCAGCATAAGTATACTGGAACTCCAGCATATTATACTGGAGTTCCAGAATAAGTATACTGGAACCCCAGCATAATATAATGAAATTCCAGCATAAGTATACTAGAACTTCAGCATAATATACTGGAGTTCCAGCAAAGTATACTGGTCCAGTATAATATGCTGGAAGTTCATACACAGGTACTCGAATCTCCAGTATATTATGCTGGAACTTTCCGCATGTTGGAGTTCCGGCATAATATGCTGGAAGTTCATACACATGTGCACCGAACTCCAGTATATTATGCTGGAACTTTCCGCATGTTGGAGTTCCGGCATAATATGCTGGAAGTTCATACACATGTGCACCGAACTCCAGTATATTATGCTGGACCGGTCTCTGTTGCAGCAAAATAGTGGTTATTTTTCAATGACTTGCCAAACGCTGGCTATTTTTGAATGACCAGTCCGAAAACTAGCTAGCCCGTGCTATTTTTACAATAAAAAGCACAGTCTGTACCAACTAGTCCTAAAGAGTTCCATTTTTTTTCAATGGACACCAAGTGATGGACAAGGTAAAGACGGATCCAGATTTTGAACTTACATATCTGAAAAAGACCAAATCAGAAAAGGTGTTTAGACAATCCTCACACTCTGCTATTATGTTCATTGTTTACACAAATAATAAAAAAGGAGTTGTTGTTCAACTAATCCATGTTTATTAAATAAAAATAGCTCTATAAAATAACAATATCAGCAGCCCATTTATGCATATGCATGTATTGTATAGAGCTTAGTGTTTGACCAATTTAAAAAGCGGAAAAGGGTCGGATATACCCCTATACTATCATTGGATGAGCCTAACAGCCGTGTACCTGGAAGCACTTTTGTTTTCAACCGCCAGATGGTAAAGGAAGGCGCCATCCCTCCTTTCTCTCGCTCAGGAAGCAGCAAGAGGACGCGGCAAACTAGAAGATTAAGATGGCACCGCAACTAGCCTAGCTTTTACTTTCTTTCAAATCTTTGATGAGAAATGCNTACAAATCTAATCCAAATAAAATAGATACAAAAAAACCCTAACCAACGTTTTGGATTTTGGAGTTTTCGCCCCAACCTAGGTTAGGGGGTCGTTAGACCGTAGCTTGCTGCTGAAAAACGTTGTTAGGCTAGCGCGGCTCGCTTCGCTCTTCAAGCTCCGCCCCCCTTACTCAACCTCAACATCTATAAAAAAGCCCTTTCTCCTTTTCTAAATAAGGTAAGCTTTGAATCCGTAGCTTGCCATTGTAGAATTCGTACCTAACCATTAAGTAAGAAGTGATGGGAACGACGGAACTTGTGAATGCAAAAGATTCTATTGAAAAAGGAATCTTAATGGTTCACTGGTCGGGATGGCGGAACGAACCAGAGATTAATTCATGTATTCGGAGATCTGAGAAGTCACGAGTTAACCCTACAAATGAAATAGGGATTGAAAGAGTCAATATTCGCCCGCGAAATTTTTTTTTATTGCAAAATTTAGGACAATACAATAAAGGACAAAATAAGGATTTGGTATAATAATACAATTTTTTTTTAGATTTCTTCAATAGTTTAAAAAAGCCCCCCATTATACTATTAGGACATCGTGATTCTGCCGTTATACTATTATTTGTATAAGCCCTTACTTTAACGGAAGTGCCACGTGGCACGCGTATAACTATCTGGGCTATTTTATAAGTGGTCCGACCCACCCATAACCCAACCCGACCCTAACCCTCTCTAAAACACGGTAGACAACCATTCTTTCACCTTTGAACCCTAATATTTCTTCCTCTCAATTTTTTAAACACGGTAAAACATGGTCTATCACCATTATTAAAATTCTCTCTTCTTCTTCTCAATTAAATTATGATTCTTGCATTCTATGTCTAGTTCTAGTGTTACATCGAGGAGGAGGTGCTACTGTGGGGACTCTCTCTTATTCTTCTCGATTAAACTCTGATTCTTGCATTCTATGTCTAGTTCTAGTGTTACATCGAGGAGGAGGTGCTACTGTGGGGAGATTGCGAACAACTTCACCTCGACGACCACAAACAACCCCGGAAGGAGATTCTACAAATGGGCTAAACCAGAAGTAAGTGTGAATTTAGTCGATGTATTTAATGTCTTAATTTTTTCTGTTGTTCAAATTTTTTCTGTTCTGTAAATTTTTTATGTTCTCTATAGTAATTGTTTGTAATTGTTTGTATTTGTAAGAATGAGTCATGTGAATATTGGGAATGGCAAGACGAAGCCCTCCCGGACAAAGCGTTGATAGTAATCAATGATTTCAAGGCTAAATTGGATGCTGCCAATGTAAAAATCAGGACATTGAATATGTTGTTGGATGCGTGCAAGCTTGAAAGGGACAATTTGATTGAAAAAGTTGATATGTTGGAGGCTTTAAATGATGTTGAAGTGAATAAAGCAAGGGAAATGGAAGTGAAATTGATGCACATGAAGATGTTCATTATGGTTTCAGTTGCACTGTTAGTCGGATTTGTTGTTGCATTGAAGATGAAATGAATCCAGCATTTTGTTTAGTGGAGTAGGTTTTTGATGTAGTTGATTGTTGTAACATCTAGATTTTAAAGAAAGTTTTGTCTTGGTCAGCTTGTAATGAATCCAGAGTTATTTGAATGAATCAAGCCTTAGTGCACTATGGCATTTTGTGTAGATTTTCATTAATGCACTTCTAGTATTCAAATATATTGTGTTGGTGAGTTGCTTCTAAACTGGGTAGTACAATGTTGCTAAAAATTGGACAGCATTTTGCACCAACCTAAAGCCAAAAAATCTGGGCAGTGAACAATCCTAAAGCAAAAAACAAAAAACAGAAAAAACTAGGTAGTACAATGTTGCTATAAATTGGACAGAATTTTGCACCAACCTAATGCCAAAGAATCTGGGCAGTGAACAACCTTAAAGCAAAAAAAACTGGACAGTTAAAACCCAAAAATTTGGACAGTTAACTGGAAACATTTCGATAACAATTTTAAAACATAAATTACAACCCAAAATCAGAAATTAACATACTGTCAATGCAGTAATTACAATCAGAAATTAACATACTGTCAATGTAGTAATTACAACCCAAAATGCAGTACTGTCAATGCAGTAATTACAACCCAAAATATTAACTGTCATGAAGTTTGTAGTAATTACATCCAGAATACCCAAAAATTACATAGAAATGGATAAAATCAGGACTGTCATTTTCCTTTCCTTATCTTCAGCTTCCCAATCTTCTGTTGCCTTTGTTTTTCTAACTGAGTTGAAGTTGTAGATGCTTTACCCTTCCACATGAGGCCCGTTGGTGAATATGGAAGGGCTCTGGGCTCACTTACCCCAGTGTGATCGCCAGTAAAGTTTATAGATCTAGTCCCAATAGGTAAGTTTGCCTGCTGCCTTAGTTGAAGTCTTGGCTTGGCTTATGATATCACCTTTGGCCTAACCACAACATCTTCATTATGTTCCATACTTGATTGACCAACTCTAGGTCTAGGCATGAAGCTAAAGCCATCTTCCTGACTTGGTTGAGTCATTTGTGGTGCTGAACATTGTATTTCTTCTTCTTCAGCTTCAGACTCCATCAAAGTTCTTGTCGTTTTCCTGGGTTGTTTTTCCTTGATTACCTGCTTTCCCTTTTGTTGCTATTAAAGAACAAGTACAACATATTAGAGATATAGATAGGTTCATCAAAAAATCATAGAAGATAAATAAGTTGGGAGTCTAGATTACCTGAGAACAACTTCTTGCATTATAGTTTGGTTGACCACAGTTTCCACAAGTCATTACTCTACCTTTTCTGGAATGTGACCATACTCCTTTCCTTTTAACTGCCTCATCCTTCTGCCTATCCCTCTTGATTTTTGGCCTGCCAGCCAACTTTACCAATTCTGGTGTCTCCATGGCTTGTGATGGGTCAATTTTCCAAATCTTTTCTCCTCTAACAGGTTGTAGCTTATGTCTATAAGTAAGTAGGAAAGCCTCCTTACTGTACCACCAGTGCATCTCTGTCAAAGGGTCACCCCTGTTGTGAAGCATAGCTCTAATAGCATGAGGGCATGGGATTCCTGTAAGGTCCCATGCCCTACATGTGCACTTCTTGGTGGTTAAGTTGACACAATGCCTGTCACAGCCTTCACTAACTTCATATCCTCCTTCTCCATTGGAATTAACTCTACACAGTTGAGCAATCTCCATGAATTCATTGTATAATTCTAGGCTCCTTGGAGTGTACTCATTGCTCCATGTACCAGCTTCAGCTTCATGATTTGCCATCATGTTCATAACTTTGACTCTTATGTCTTCCAACATCTTAATGATTGGCTTTTGCCTTGCTTCCAGAATCCAGGAATTGAATGATTCAATCAAATTGTTGTCAACTGTCTGATTTTTGCAAATTGTATCCAAGTAAGCTCTGCACCAACACTGTGGTGGGTACTTCAATAAACTCTCTATTGCATCTTTATTCAACTCTCCTAGCTTGCTTAGTTGGTCTTTGAAGTCTTCTTCATAAGTGCACCATGGACACCACCAAATAAGTTTTTTGCATTCACCAGTATTGTATGTCTTGCACCAATTAGCCTCGATATGTCTAACACAAAACCTGTGATGTGCTTGTGGTAAAATAGTTTTCATAGCCTCAATTAACCCATGGACAGAAGTAGAAGATAGAAAAAAAAAATTAGAAGATGAAATTCAAACTGGACAGTATAATGGACAGATTACTGGATAATAAACATGGACAGAAAAACAGGACAACATACTGGACAGAATCAAAAAGGAAAAAAAATGAGAAGTGGAAGCTGAACAACATACTGGACAGTATACTGGACAGCATTTAACTTGGCAATAAAAATGGACAGAAACTAACTTAAAACTGGACAATAAATTACCTTTTACATGTCTGATATGAATGTGATTCCTTCTCCTTCCTTAAGGTCTAGAGATTCCTGAAGCAATTGTAGGAACCAATTCCAAGAATACTTTGTTTCCTTATCAACAATGGCCCATGCCAAAGGATAAAAATGGTTTTGTGCATCCTGTCCAACAACAACCAATAATTGACTTTTGGCTTTCCCCTTTAGAAATGTGCCATCTACACCAATAAATGGTCTTAACCCTAACCTGAACCCCATCTTCATAGCTTTGAAGCAAACATACATCCTCAAGAATCTTCTCTTCCCAATGTCAAGTGCATTTTTTGAAATGTTAATGACTACATCACTACCAGGATTACTTTCTCTCAATTCCATGGCATAAGCATCTAGTTTGTTGTATTCATCTGCAAAACTCCCTTCTAAGGTCTCCAATATCATTCTTTTTGCCTTCTTGCACTTCCCATGACTCACATTTAACTCAAAAATCCTTTTTAAATCAAGTACCATCTCCCTTACCTTATACTTAGGATTATCCTGTAGCTTTCCCTTAAAATAATGTGCAATGGTATTGTAATCAACAGTATTATTATCATATGCAGTGCCACAATTGTGTTTTGTCTCTAATGTCTTTACAGTAACCTCCGCATTACCATCTTTGGTTATTAAATAAAGAAAGGGACAGCCCACAATGCATCTATACCTAAGCCTCATTTTGTCACTCTTTCTCATTT
>ML365435.1:0-43100 GCA_005239505.1 Nicotiana paniculata
TGCCCCTCTGCAATACATCAAAACATACCTGGGTGATGATATCTGGCACAACGACCTCTATTTTACTACATGAAACACAACAATAGGTCGGGTCTCTCCCTCTTAAGGGCCCTCTACTCACCTGAATACCCTGCTACCACACACCTACCTGAATCCTGGAACAATCTCTCACCCTGTAACTAACATCTCCACACTAAAAACAATCTCACTGCCGACATGGCCGTGGAAAAACACACAATACGAATCCTCTGAGACCCATGAGTACCTGAAATCTCATGCGAAGCTGGTAATGCAAACTGAACTGGTTGACCCATAAAACTTCTACCGTGTCGTACCTTGCCTCCATAATACGGACCAGTAGATTCCCCCGATCTACGAGGCCGCATTGCCTTCCTGAACTCTCTCCCTGATCTCGTCTGCCCTCTCGCTCCCGGTACCACATGCTCTCTAACCGGCGAACGATCCCCACTACCTACTGATACGAGGCATCCTACTCTAACTCTCGAGCCCTGCTAAACCGAATATCATGCCTGAATCTCCCAAATGACTCTACGGACTCATCTCCCAGCTGAAGCAACCAAGCGAAGTGCATGCCTGGACCACTCACTGAATCTAACGGAATGCTCTCATAGTGACACAGCACCCTGACGCAACTGCTCAAACTCCGCATGCCGTACATCCCGAAAGAACTGAGGTGCAACCTCCCTCAAGGCATCTCCGAAAACTGAATCCATGCTAGTGAAGCTAACTTGGTCAGGTGACCCCAACTCATATGCCGCCACCACTGATCAACCCACTACTTTGAACCTGAGACGTGACAAAAGCAATCCCTCTCATCTCCACAATACCCGAAGCGCGAAGAATATAGTGACACTCCTCCAGGAAACCCTGTGCATTATCTTCCACCAATCCATTGAAAGATAAAAGGGTGGTACTTCCAATACCCCTCAATTCCAAGGTATTCTCCCTCCGATGCTGCTACCCTGACCATGGGTGAACTGAAACCAGGTGTCGTGCTGTCATAACAACTGGAACCTGACCAATATGACCTTGCTACTCTGGAGTGTAGACGGTGGGAGTCTGAAATCCTCCCCTGATTTGTGAAGCACCTGGTGCACTAGAATCAACCCTGCATGAGTCAATTTACCACTTATACTCAAAACTGCGCTCAGGTCTCCTGAAGTCCGGGGTAGCAACAGGCACCCCCAGTACCTATTCCCCAACTAGAACTAGCGGCGACTCCTCAACGGTTGCTATGATGTCATCTTAACTGCAACACGTGCTACTCGTTGGCCTATGTCTCTGACCCTTGCGACACTTGCTCCGGGGTAACATCATAAGGAACCGCCGCTCGTGTCCTCACCATCGGTAAGAGAGTGGAACGATAACTTCAAACTTCAAGATCAATAAAATCGCACGATAGGAATGAAGGAAGTGAAATTTCCCTAATAGTTTTGTAGCCTCTCAAAGATATGTACATACGTCTCCGTACTGATCCGCAAGACTCTACTAAACTCGCTTATGATTCGTAGCACCTATGAACCTAGAACTCTGATACCAACTTGTCACGACCCAAATATCCCTTCGTTGGGTATCGTGATGGCACCTAGTCTTAGGGACTAGGTAAGCCTAACAGTTACTTAATTACAACAATAATTAAAGAAGGCTAGCAGTCTCGATTTAAAAACAGAATGTACGAACTTTTCCAAAACCGGTAGTACAAGTCATAAGCTCTATGAATCTTCTACAACTTCTAAGTACAACTGTTTGGAAATAGATGCAACAGTGTATGGATAATAAATACAAAGAAGGTGACTCCGACACCTGCGAACGCAGCAGCAGGTTACCTTGAGTCTCCTCGGCAACCATCCACACAGCTACTACAATATATACTTGGAACTGCACACAAAAAATGTGCAGAAGTGTAGTATGAGCACACCACAGCGGTGCCCAGTAAGTATAAATACTAACCTCGGTGGAGTAGTGACGAGGACTAGTCAAGACACCACTAGTCTACAAGATAAATAACATGAATGTAGAAAATGACCGAGCGTTACATCTATCTAAGACTTCACGGAATAATTTATAACAATGCCAATATAATGCGGAAGGCAATTGCATAAAACAATCACGAAACATCACAAAATTACCCAGAAAGATGGAAAACAAAACAAGCTAAACCGAAAGGAAACACAATACAATAGAGAACACCAATAGCTCAACTCTACATCGGTTTGTTCACATCGGGCCTTAGCCACTAAAATCCATACACCAGTAGAAATCTTTAAGCAACAGTTCATATGAAAAGCTTCTGCAAATAAACATCATTTTAGTATGGAAGAGTTTCTTTTGAAAACATATTTTCTCTAAGAGTAGATATAAGTATATTTATTAGAGAGAATTGCGTAAAACATAGGTTCTTTCAAAATACGAAACTTCTCAAAGATGCTTTCCCAATAACTGACTTCCAAATCTCATTTTAGGCAAGACTAATGCTTTTCAAATATACCTTCGATGTAAAAGTCATTCAAGTATAATCATTTCAAACCATTGCTTTTTCAATAACACTTTTCAATAAAATTATTTGATCAAAATCTCCTCAAGATCTATTCACCGGAACTCAGTCCGTGACTCAGAAATTACCATGCCGTACAGGAGAAATATAAAATCTTGCCAATAATTGCAGTAAGAAATCAATAGGAATATCCAAATTTAGAACAACCAAATAAAATGTGAAGACAAATGCACGGCATCACCCTTCGTGCTTCTACTCGCATCCTCACCAAAACAAGTGCACGGCATCACCCTTCGGGCTTTACTCTTATTCTCACCAAAACAAGTGCACGGAATCACCCTTCGTGCTTTACTCTCATTCTCACCAAAACAAGTGCACGACATCACCATTCGTGATTTACTCTCATTCTCACCAAAATAAGTGCACGACATCACCCTTCGTGCTTTACTCATTCTCACCAAAACAAGTGCACGACATCACCCTTCGTGCTTTACTCATTCTCACCAAAACAAGTGCACGACATCACCCTTCGTGCTTTTACTCTCATAACATGGAACGACATTATCCTTCGTGCGTTAATATCGTAAAATTGGCACGGCATTATCCTTCGTGCTTTAATATCGTAACATGGCACGACATTATCTTTCGTGCTTTAATATCGTAACATGGCACGGCATCACCCTTCGTGCTTTATTACTCTCATCCTCACAATACATGGCATCACCCTTCGTGGTTTACACTCTTCCTCACCCAAACAATATCAAGAACAATAGTTTAGCAAGGAAAAAACCAACAATATGACCCATAAATCACCACATCCCGGCAAGGGAGTCAACTACATAAACAATATAATTAACAACATAACCAGTGATAAAAACCACAACATCCCGGCAAGGGAGTCAACAGTACAAACAATATCATTAACAGCATAAACAGTAATAGGAACCATCACATTCCGCCAAGGGAGTGAACAATACAAACAATATCATTTACAACATAAACAGTAATAGGAACCATCACATCCCGGCAAGGGAGTCAACTACATAAACACTATAATTAACAACATAACCAGTGATAAAAACCACAACATCCCGGCAAGGGAGTCAACAATACAAACCATATCATTAACAACATAGAAAGTAAAAGAAATCATATCATCCCGGCAAGGGGAACAATTATAATCAATCTCACATAAACAGTTAACTTCATGGAATAAACACTCAGCCTAAACAAAAGGCCCAATAATAGGCAACATCAAGGAAATACCCATAACATAAATGTCTAGCAATTAGACCTAAGTGGCACTTAAGGGAATAGTCATATAAATCACAATGTAAGACTTACGGGCATGCTTGACTCCAAGGAATAGATGTTCCACCTACGACTAGTTAACTATAAGGCTAGAGGACACTAACCATGGTCAATTAGGCAAGCTAGGAAGAAAATATAGCATGATGATAAGAGAAGTAGAATATTCAGTTAGGTCAAGTAAAGTCAAATAGCCAACGAAGAATCAAAAAATAAGTAATTCTAATTTAAACAGGAAGGAATGAAATTATCAACCAAGGATTCAAGTGTAACAATTACAAATCATACACAGGTAATATAAGAATCTACGAATCCTAAAAGGGAAATCTAATTGCAAATAAGTACGAGTACACACTCGTCACCTCGCATACTCAGACTACAATCAACAAGGAAGACTCAATCCTAAGGGGTAGTTCGCCCACACAAGGTTAGGCAAGATACTTACCTCAAAGACGACAACCCGGTACTCAAAAATAGATTTATCGGGCGGAAAGACCTCCGGATGGCTTACAATCAACTAAAATAACTTCAAAATACACATAAAACGTATAAGGAACTATTCCGAATAATAAAGTTTCAATCTTTACAAAATCATAAAAATCGACCCAAAAGTCGACCCCCGGACCCGCACCTCGGAGCCCGACAAATTTACAAATTCCGATTACCCATTCCGATACGAGTCACCCATACTAAATTTTGTGAGTTGAGTGAATGTTTTAAAAAAAAGTTTTTTGCAGCTTTTCAAATTTTCGAAATTTTTTTCAAAATACATCTTCAAGTGAAAATTGAAAATTTTATAAATAAACGCTGATTTCGAAAAAAAATGAAACTTTTTTTGAAAAATCTTCAATCAAATTTTATGTCTGAATGGGAACTTAAATTCAATATTATAATGGAGCATTATGTACAAATATCACGTAATTTGGGGTATTTGAATCAATCTAAAATTAAAAATATTATATTAAGCTTATTTTTGGTTTAACGGTTTAAAGGGTATTCAGTCATTTTAAATAGAAAATATTTTTTTATCAAACATATCAACTTTTTATTTTTAGCTTCAGCACTTTATTCAAATACGTAACTGCTTATTAATAAATTATGTTCTGCAACTTAAACAATATTTTTAGCACTTGGTGATTAAAAACTAGTTAAATTCGGTCAATCCTAACGGGATCTTGACATAGGTACGATTTTTCACTGACTTTTGTCTTTTCTTTTTGGTTTTCCCCTCGATGTTTTGTACCCACATTGGAGCCTGACTAAATTTGAATTGAGCTTTCTCACTTTTAGCTCGTGCCTGGAACTATTTACATTGATAGCCCAAAAAGTGTATAATTTTTGTATATAACATACAGAATGTATAAATATACAAAACTATGCAAAATAAAAAAAAAAAAAAAAAAAAATANTTTAAGAGCGGCTATACAGTGTTATTTTTCCATCCGAATTCGCGTCGGAAAGTCTCACGTTGGAGGGTAAAGCTACCTAACAAAGGTGAATCATACCCAGAGCTCGAATCCGAAACCTTTAGTTAAGGATGAAGGAGTACTTACCACTCTACCACAAACCTCGTTGGTTTCTGACTCTTTTCCTTTCCTCGTCTCTGTGTAATAATAGATTCCTTCTCTAAAAAAATATATGATTTTTTATGTGTGTGTGTGTGTGTGTATATATATATATATATTATGTTTAATACCTGCTTAGGAACCCCATTAATCTATATTCGCACTGGAAAGTCCCATTTTAATGTAGATATAACGCTCATATTAAAGGCGATTTTATTTTCAGAATTCGAACTTGAAACATTTAATTATAGAGAAATATTTATCATTGCAACACAATCTTTGATGGTGATATGTTTAGATACATGGCATAATAATAAATAAGAAGCCAATATATTTTTACGGGGTAAAATTGGTTAGTGACATGTGGATGAATGACGATGTGACACATGTAACTGGATACAGGTAATATATGAGTCAGCAAATAGTTGACATCGTATACAAACATGAGTTCGGCGTTGTGTAAATTTCGATGTCATGGGAACTGATAACAAAGATTTGAAAGAAAGACATCAGTTGGGAAAGACAACATTCAATGAACAGCCGTCACAAACAATCTCTGTGTTAATAGCCAATCGTTATGCATCCATCAATGACGGTTTTATTATCATTCAATAGGAGCTTAATTTGGGGATTTTGTCTCCCTAAAATTGTAGACATGAAATATTATGTACGCAAAAGCTAAAATCAGCTCTTATTCTATAAAATTTCTCTTTTTACTTTATTCTTAAGATTTTTCTTGTTACTGCTATCAGAGAAGCTAACTCATAGCCTGACTTGTATTTGGTTTAATTAATTTTTGTTATCGTTTTTATATTCTTATTTATTTCATACTTTTGGATCAAATTAATTCACGTGTATATAAACCACGTTACATATTTTATTGTACCGTTTTAGGAATAAATAATTTGGCGTCCACCGTGGGGCATGGACAATTGTATTATTACTTTGGTCATTCACTTGTTACTAACAAGGTTTGATTCTTTTCTTTTAGCAAAAGAAAATTCGGATATGAGAACTAACGATATGAACAATTCCTATAATGTTGGAGCTCACAACGAACGCGAGGATGTGTTCCAACGTGATGGTTAAACTAGTGAAACTCGCAATGAAGGAGATGAAACAACTCCAGTTCGCGAAGTTCAAAATCCTCAGCATGTGAGAATTCCAACTCCCGATGATGATGCAGATGACGAACACGTTCTTAAAACGGTCAGAATCTTTAGAGAGCAATAAAGGAAAATTATGAATCACCTCTCAAGATAAGACCATGTGATGATGGAGCTGAAGCAGGCACTTTCGATTGCTTCCAATAACTCTAATGGAGGAGTTTGGATTCCTCTTAGCGTCCCTACAAATCAAACAATTTAAAGAATCGGTAACGACGCTCCAAGGGAGGAATTCAGTTTTAACGAGGCAGGTGGTACATGTAGTGGATCAGGAAACGACAACAATGCAAATAATCCTTTTAAAATTGATCTCATAAGATTCATGAGGGAGATGAATGAATGAATGAATGAATGAATGAATGAACCAAAATGCTATAGAATTCCATGCCTGGATGGATCAGATCCTGGGAGCACCACCGGTGCTAAAGGGACCAGATTCCAAGAACAATACATAGTTGTCATTCAAACTAAGTGCGGCCCAGAGTTGATCCCAAAAATATTCAAGATGCCGGATATTCAGAATTATGATGAGACTTCGGATCCACATGAGCATATAACGACTTACATTCCTACTGTAAAGGGGAATGACTGGGCCCCTGCACAAGAACAAATCTATTTTGTTGAAAGAATTTGGTGAAACCATAGCGAAGGGTGTTGTAACTTGGTATTCTCTTTACCTAAGCATTCTATTGATTCTTTTGAAATGGTTGTAGATTCTTTTATTAAAGCTCATGTTGTGACAAGAAAAGTCCAAGCTAGGAAGGGGGATGTATTCAAAATCAGCCAAGGAGAATCCTAACTATTACGAGAGTTCATGATCCAATTTCAGAAGGAAAGGTGTCACGCCCCGAACCTGGGGGTGAGACCGGGACTCGGTGCCTACATATCCTTATGTACCAACTTGCGACTAAGGGACTCTGAACATATAATGCCATACTTTGGCCATGGGCCACATTGCAAGACAATTTGCGAACGCTAGCTAAACATCAATATAAAGCTTGGCCAACAAGGCCGTCATAACTACTACAACTGGCAAACCAACAAAATATACATAGAAGGCTTACAAGACCAACATACTACACTAACTGACATAAAATGCCTACAAGCCTCTACTAATGGATGTACCGTGATCGGAACAGGGCCCCGACCTATCCATAACATATATATACATATATACATAATATGTACATAAAACTCTAGACCCGGG
This sequence comes from Nicotiana paniculata, assembly GCA_005239505.1. Lineage (NCBI taxonomy): Eukaryota > Viridiplantae > Streptophyta > Magnoliopsida > Solanales > Solanaceae > Nicotiana > Nicotiana paniculata. The sequence continues at coordinate 7,762 of ML365435.1, forward strand.
AACTCCGAAGGACGCGAAGCTTACCGATCAAGTTGAACTCGGGCAACACCTACTGAGGAGGTCTACTCTTCTATCTGTCTGAATCTGCACACATGAAATGTAGTGTCCCCGACAAAAGGGACGTTAGTACGAAATAATGTACCGAGTATGTAAGGCAATAGAATAACTGAAACTTGAAACTGAACTGATAATATAATAACTAAAAGTAACTGGGAGTCAAAGATAATCTGAAGATATGCTTACTTGTTGATACTGACTCAACTCTCTCAATATAGTTAGTAAAATAGTTGTCCGGCCTTATAAGGCTCGGTATATATAACTGATCCGTCGTAGTAGGCTCGCTCATAGGTGCTCGGCCATACTAGGCTCTGTATCTCGGCCATTCTGGGCTCGTTCATAGGCACTTGACCACAGTAGGCTCGGTATATAACTTACCATATGATCAGAGGTTTCCCAATAGGGGCCTGCCCACCTATTATAGCTCGATGATGGTGAAAATACTGTAATACTATATATATATATATATATATATATAAACCTTATGCTCTCTTGACTGGAAAAAGACAATACTCAATGGAATATAACGTCCCGATACGAGAGAATATTGTAACTTATGAGACTAGGAAAATGTACATAAATTCAGGAATATGAATTTCTCTTTATGCCTCGTATTCAAACTCATGTAGTTACGAGATCATGCCAAAATGAAAGAACGACTTAGCCTTAACATATGTGAGTCGATTCTCTTGACAATCCCTCTAACACACGTTAATTGCGACAAAACACGTGACAACAATATCAGAGTAGGGAAAAATCTGTATGATATTCTTGAGAAAGATTGCACCGTACTCCCTTATAATTGCAAAATCTCACGTTGCTTTGAATTGTTGAAGATCTTCGTTGCTTATGTGATATATGCAGATGCATATTAGAATGACTCACGTTGCCATGTAGATTAGATGTAAGCATCTCTCAAACAAATTATGTTGCTATGAAGACTATATATAAGCATCACTTTTTGTTATTTTGGGAAGTCTTTTACCTTAATGGGTGTGGGCCCCACTTAGGTGATGACTTAGCCAAGAATTGATCTAAATGTGACACTTTATTTGTTGAGTAAATAGTCACTTAATTAGGTTAAGCTTGCTTCCACGTTGAGGATAAGATCCATTAAGCTTATCCACAATTCTAATTAATTGTTAACTTATTTATCTCCCACTAACCAATTATTCATATAATTAAGAATTATCTCAAATTACTTAAAATACTACTCACTTTTAACACACTTTATATATATATTTACTATCATGGTCATGTGGTACCTTGTATGACACTAGTCTATAAATATGGGGCATTATAGCTTGGATCGTATTTTATCCGAAATTCCCAAACTTCGACGAAACTCATTTTATCGATTTTCTTACCCTCTCTCCTTCACGAATTTACTCATCACTTGTTTGAAATAGCATAATGCTTATAATCTCATTCCCGAACTTACGTCGATTAACTTACGATGAAACTTTAACGTACGAAAATGCGGGATGTAACATCTCATTTCCGAACTTTCATCAATTTATTTATGGCACACTTTGACGTACGAAAACATAGGGTGTAACATCATTCCCCCCTTTGGAACATTCATCCTCGAATGTTGATTGATGCACTTATTATTTTCATAACCTATGTCTTCTAAATACTTTAGTACCCTCCTTGCCATCTAGGCAACTGTTATGTGAATAAATCCAAGGACCAAGGCACTCCCCCCTTTAGGCCTCTTTCTCACACCACGACTTGTGGTCGGAATCCTCCCAATCTTGTAATTATTTCTACCTTTTGTCATGCAGCCTGTATGACTTTTTTCTTATATGTGTGCCTATGCGACTCTTCTCTGCAGCTTTTAGCCAATCTCTAGGCCTCATTTTGGGAACATATACAAAACTTGACAAGATGTCCCTTTGGGCATCTATAGGTATATTGAAGTTCTTCTCTCGGTACTTTGTCGAACTTACGAATATTACTATATCTTATTTCATAGATCCGTTTATCCATCCGTATAACTTTACTGCATCTAGTTAGGTCATACTATACCATGATTCTTACTTTAATTTATCGTTACTGAGCTCTGCTACCAAACTCCAGGTTACTCTCGTTGCTTATCCTATATGTACAAATCTAAGTCCTTTAATGCTTCCTCATTATTGTTCATCTTAAGAATGAAGGCCTAATCTCATCTCATACTTTGTGACTTTTGTCCATCCGTTGTTGATTCACCCAAATATTGATCTACAATATACCACTGATAACTTGAAACCTCTTACGTAATCTCTAGGGCTCACGTTGCATCGTGGAACATATGTAGTGATTTTCCTAATCAACCTGGGGGAGATACAATATTGTACTTCCATAACTGTATTTAATAGCATCCCAATGTGACTTACCTTACGTGGGTATTATAATACTGTACAATTCATGGAATTATTACTCAATCATCTATCACAATTATACCCTTATTATATTACCAGGGAAACATCCCATCTCTTTTAAATGATACTAGTCTTAGACTCATTTGAGTTTATTCAGGCTATACTGAGCTTTCTATAATTTAGTGAAGTCATCAACTCTCTTGTTTTCATGGGTTAATCCTGAGGACTTATCCATTCTCTTCAGCTTCTCACTTGCCCTTTATTATCCTTACTTCTGTCTTCCTAAAACCTTGTCTCTTTACCATACTTTAGCTTGCGATATATATATATACTACTCGCAACCTTCCTTCAACTTGCTTGCGCCACACATTTCCTTGTTTTATTTTAGAACATCAAGCGAGTCATCACATCGTATCTGACTCTTCTTTAATCTCTTAACTGAACATCTCGATACCTAGAAGTCATTGACTGGAAGATATGCCACTGACGACGCCGCTATCATTCTTGGATAATGAATCTCCGCACTACTAGCCTTCTATCCGCAGTACGGACTATTCACATTTTTCTGCATTTAAGTATCTCGTAAGATGTTCACCTTTACCTTACTTACCTTAAAATTTCACATCACGTCTTCTATCTCTTTCATGACCTCATTTTCACATAGGTACAATTCATATTCACAACTTGAAGCTCTATTATAATACGTGCACCCCTGGTGTATACACAATCCTGTGAGAGCTTTATACTGACTTCTTATAAGGCTGTTACTTTTCTAACTGCCTTTATCGTAGAGACATTATAGAATATGGCCACTGCACTATCTCTCTTGTACCTCTGATATTAAGAGTGATTCTTCAATGTCCTCAATCACGATTTCTATAATTTTCTGGGTCCAATAATCAGACTCCTGATTTACTTTGTTGATGTAACTCTTTAGTTTCCTATTTATTCTGATCAGCCTTTATGTAGGCTTAAGCCATCTCCCGATATGCGGCTCATGGTATTACTTTAGAATTTCATGGACGCTATGGAATATCCAGGATACAATCTTCTAAAAATTCAATCCTTTGTCTATGACCTGGACTCAATTCTTTCTTTTAACTTATATCGGACTCTTCTACGGTTGTATGATTGTCAACATATATGTTGTATGGGTAATACACCGAAATCTTAAGTGCGTTCATTACGTAACTAACTCTGGATCACTGATCGAATAATTCCTTTCATTCCTTCTCAGCTTTCTTCAAATGTAAGCAATTACTTTTCTTGGTCTTTCTGCCCCTTTTTGCGTGCATACTTAACTTATCTTAGTTCCCACACATGCCAGGAATTTTTTGTGTGCAACTCATATGATTTCTACCATTACTTTTGGTTTCAATTCCCGCTCATTAGCCACGATAGGTGCCAGGCCACTTTTTTATGGAGTGCATACAACGTTGTTGTGAGACTGTTGTTATAAGATCACTTTCTCTTTAGGTCACTGAGCTTAGGTCGAAGCTTTCTTCCTTACTTCCTCAGCTAGTCTTTCATTGTAGTACTTAGGGAGGACCCTCTAATTCTTGCAAGGTTGCGAGCTTATTACATCGTTTACCCGGCAAAATTTTTGATGTTCTTTCTTGCTTGTAAATATCCTTACTTACTTACCTTCATTCCCTTGTGCTCATAGGGTTTCTTCTAAGCTGATATTTCTTTGTCTTCCTAGTAGCACTCCCTTTTATTTCCGTAACACTTATACGTAACCTTTAACTACCCCAACTCTTATCTGGATATTTCTCAAGTATTACAATGTCATAACTGCGAGGCTGAATTCACTATATTGGAATTTACTATGTTTATCTTGCATGATCTGCTGATTCATCTATAACCTCCTGTCTAGCCATAACTAGGCTCTTCCTGAACTAATTGTTAACTACTCATTGGCCCATTCTCATATCAATATTTCGTGTAATCTTTCTTGGGTTATTTCCTTTGTCTTAACTTACGTTCTTGTACTGACTCCTTATCTATCAATAACATCTCGGGCAGGAACCCTTACTTCCTTTCCTTGACGTCGTGTTTGCGTAATGTTCTTGAATCATAACATATCTGTAGGATTTAAATAAGTGAAAACTCATCTCTTTCTCATTTTTTATCTCATTCTTCCTTTACCATTCCATAGTTACTAGAACCACTTAATTCTGACCTAGTGCCATATTACTCCATATTCCCCCTTTTAGGGGAGTACTAAGATTTAGTGCTACGATGATCTACGTATAGATGTTTTACCTCTTCATCTTTGGCGTCTTTTCACATCATCGATGGCCCTTACTCGCCCCGGGGTAATCCTTCTGTAACAAGGATAACAAATTTCTTTACTCGCGAGGGTGACACTTAGTATAACTGGCACATACAGTCCCTTAAACTTAACTTTGTTCACATTGATTGCTGTAGGGAAGCGTCTCCCTGATTGACCATTCTATGAATTTCATATGAATCTTCTCCTGTTGTGCATTCTATTATCGCCGGAACAAAATCTGAAGTTCTCACTACACCGACTATTATCAAATCACTAAGTCCCTAATTCATGTTTAATTTATCATGTTCATCAGTCCATACTGATTTCTATTATTTTGGGGTCTAACTTTCCTTTTGGTAATCACTTTAGAGTCACAAACTTATTTTTCAAAATGATAATATGACTTTATAGCCTATATTCTTTTGTTGTCTCAAGGCCTGTCACCTCTCGTCTTTTCCTTCACTTGACTATAAACTCTGTAATACTGTCATCTTTTTTATCTACCGTTGTCATCCATGTATCATATATTACTCATAATTCTTTATTGACTCTCTTCTTATTTCCCGCTAACATTTATGTCTATCACTTTATTCTGAAAACTTTAACAAGACATTTTTTTGCTTTTAGCTCCCCTTTTCTCCATGCAGTGGCTCTTCGGGTTGCTCAACGTTTATGCTCTACTAGGGACGGGAGCCATACTAAGGTAATATTTATCCCTTCCAGGATTTCAGTGCCTATCTTTTGAATTTTTTGATCATGCTCATATTCACATCTAATTGTAATATTCTAGAGTGCACCATATGGGTGTCTCACAAGGAGATATATTAGAAACTTTGTAATATCCTTCGAAAATGTCAACTAACACAAATAATCCATTCACCATTTTGGGTTACTCTAACCCTAGCCGGATCCTGATATCCCATCCTTTTCTTAAATACACCTTTTAGCCCCCATAGGGCATAACTGAGATGGGTGTGGCCAATTATACATACCTCTGTTACTATTGAAGGTAACTCACAATGCTTATATTTTTCTGCCTAAGTTGAAAATACCGATAATCTTCATTAACTGGTACCTCGTACCCTTCTCATCTTGCTCCTTTTACTTGTTGAAGCTTGTATCTAACTTCTGAATCTCTCATTGCTTGTCACCATAGGGGTGCATATATATTCTTGCCTTAAGGTTCCTTATCGAGAGGCTTACACGTCTTAGTACACACATGATCTATTGAAGACCTTACATTTACTCATCATAAGCATCATGGAAAATCAAGTTCCTGTAACTCAACTCTCCCACAACCACATGCAATCTCTTACCAATTGTCTTTTGGTTGTAGGTATCGTCTCATTACGAGTAAAATAGATTTTATGCATTTGAATTCTTATAACTAAGCTCTACCACACGATCTAGAGTAAGAAGAAAGAGTGACAGTCCTAAATGCTCGGTAGCCTCCTGCTTATAAGTGTGGTGCACAACACACCCATAAACAAGACTCCACTAGACACAGCTTGTAGGCTCCCCAGGACAGAACTGCTCTGATACCACTTTTGTCACGCCCCGAACCTGGGGGGCGAGGCCGGAACCCGGTGCCTCACCTATCCTTACGTACCAACTTGCGACTAAGGGACTCTGAACATATAATGTCATACTTTTTCCATGGGCCACATTGAAGATAATTTGCAAACGCTGACTAAAAATCAATATTTAGCTGGGCCAATAAGGCCGTCATAACTACTATTGCTGGCAAACCAAAAAAATCTACATACAAGGCTTACAAGCCCAACATACTGCACTAACTGACATGATATGTTTACAAGCCTCTAATGATGGATGTACTATGATCGGAACAGGGCCCCGACCTATGCATAACCTATATAAACATATATACACAAGATGTACATAAAACTCTAGAACCGATAACTCCGAAGGACGCGGAGCTTACCGATCAAGCTGAACTCAGGAAACACCTACTAAGGAGGTCTACATGTTTGTTTGTCTGATTTGCACATATCAAATGCAGTGTCCTCGACAAAAGGGACGTCAGTACAAAATAATGTACCGAGTATGTAAGGCAACATAATAACTGAAAGCTGAAACTAAACTAATAATATAATAACTGAAAGTAACTGGGAGTCAAAGAAAATATGAAAATATGCTTACTTGCTGATAATGACTCAACTCTCTCAATATAGTAAATAAAATAGTTGTCCGACTTTATAGGGCTCAGTATATATAACTGCTCTGTCATAGTAGGCTCGCTCATAGGCGCTCGGCCATACTAGGCTCTATATCTCGGCCATTCTAGGATCTCTCATTGGCGCATGGCCACATGAGGATTGGTATATAACTTACCATCTGATCTGAGGTTTGCCAATAGGGTCCTACCCACCGATTATAGCTCGATAGTGGTGAAAATACAGTAATACTGTATATATATAGACTCTCTTCTCTCTTGATTTGAAGAAGACAATACTCAATGGAATATAAGGTCCCTATACGGAAGAATATTGTAACTTATGAGACTAGGAAAATGTACATAAATTCAGGAATATGAATTTCTCTTTATGCCTTGTATTCAAACTCATGTAGTTACGAGATCATGGCAAAATGAAAGAAGGGCTTACCTTAACATACGTGAGTCGATTCTCTTGACAATCCCTCTAACACACGTCAATTGCGACAAAACACGTGACAACAAGATCGGAGTAGGGAAAAACCCTAATGATATTCTTGAGAAAGATTGCACCGTACTCCCTTATAATTGCAAAATCTCACATTGCTTTTAATTGTTGAAGATCTTCGTTGCTTATGTGATATATGCAGATGCATATTAGAATGACTCACGTTGCAATGTATATTAGAAAGATCTTTCCTTATGTGATATATGCAGATGCATATTAGAATGACTCACGTTGCAATGTATATTAGAAAGATCTTTCCTTATGTGATATATGTAGATGCATATTAGAATGAATCATGTTGCATTGTATATTAGATGTAAGAATCTCTCAAACAAATTACGTTGCTATGAAGACTATATATAAGCATCACTTTTTGTTATTTTGGAAAGTCTTTTACCTTAGTGCGTATGGGCCCCACTTAGGTGATGACTTAGCCAAGCATTTATCTAAATGTGACACCTTATTTGTTTAGTAAAGAGTCACTTAATTAGGCTAAGCTTTCTGCCATGTTGAGGATAAGATCCATCAAGCTTATCCACAATTCTAATTAACTGTTAACTTATTTATCTCTCACTAACCAATTATTCATATAATTAAGAATTATCTCAAATTACTTAAAATACTACTCACTTTTAACACACTTTATACACCTTTACTATCATGGTCATGCGGTACCTTGTATGACACTAGTCCATAAATACGGGGTATTATAGCTTGGACCGTATTTTATCCCAAATTGCCAAACTTCGACGAAACTCATTTTCTTCAATTTGCTTACCCTCTCTCCTTCACAAATTTACTCATCACTTATTTTAAATAGATTAATGCTTATAGTCTCAAAATAATCTCATTCCCGAACTTACATCGATTAACTTATGAAGAAATTTAACATACGAAAATGCGGGATTTAACATCATTTTCGATCTTTCATCAATTTATTTATGGCGTACTTTCATGTACGAAAATATGGGGTGTAACATCATGATATTGTTGTCGACAGAACTAGAGGAGTGGGCAGCTGAAGCGTTTACAACGGGTCCCAATCCATTGAGTTCCGATGCATCTACGAAGTTGATGGAAAGCTTGATAGAATTTTAGGAAACTACATGGAAAGATGTCCACAATCTCTATGAATCGAAGATTATAATAGAAGATGATAAACTGAGTTCCTCAGTGTCTTCCAAAGGATGTAATCGTGATCAGAATTAGGAAAAGTTTAAAGCTGATTTTGATGCAGATTAGAGATCTTCTAGGGTTCGCTTTCATCCATATGAAAGGGCCGATGGGGCAGGAAATAAAGGTTTTCAGTCATCGGACAGGTTTGCTTCCAATAGAAGGGTGGATTGTATTCGGAGTAGCAGAGATTTACAAGAGAAAGAAACGCCTCAGTGTACCCCCGGTTATCTGACTACAATTTTAACATTAGTCTAGTAGAGTTGGTGTCGGCTATGAGAAACATTAAGGAGGCTAGGTTTCTAAAACTAATTCGATCGGATCCTATTAAGAGAGATCCTAATTTATGGTGTGAATTTCATGGAACACATGGTCACAAGAGTGGATAATGCCAATACCTATGGGAAGATGTTGTAGCCTTACTGAAGAATGGTCACCTTAGAGAATTTCTAAGTGATCGGGCCAAAAATGTTATGGGGAAAATCGAGACGCCGGGGAGCTAACCAAACTGGCTGCAGGGTCACCTCGTATGACGATAAATATGAATTCTGGTGGTGACAAGGTAAATGGGGTAACCTTTTCAGCAGCAAAGAAGACGAAGACATCGATAACTCATAGAGAGAGGAACCGGGAAGAATCAGATGATGACATCACCTTCACAGAAGAAGATGTTGATATATCGCATAACGATGCTCTGTTAATATCTCTTAATGTCTTAAATTTTATAATTAAATGTGTGTTGGATGATCCAGGTATTTCAACTAATATCAAATAATGGAGTATTTTAGAGCAAGCAAAGCTAATGTTTCGGTAGCAAAGCTTCCGGCAGATTCAATTTAACAAGTGTAATGACCCGATGAGAGATTTTACTGGCCATGCATGCCCAAGGCTTAACGAAGACCACTTTGTTCTAACTGGTATATGGCGATATGAGGTACAACGTGATCCTTGGAAGACCGTAGAGATATGAAATGAAAGTTGTGTCGTTAACTTATCATCAGTTACTAAAGTTTCCCACCCCGGAAGGAGTCAAGCAGATTAAAGAGATCATTAAGTTTTAAGAGAAATGAATGTAGTTACCTTTTCTAGTATCAAGGGGAAGGAAACAAGAGAATAACAACTACAGGATCTGGTGTCCTCTTCCATACCCATTGAAGATAATAGAGAAGAGGAGTCATCGAGTTTTTATCAAGTTCCGAGGACTTTTCAGGTATCGGAAGAAATAGATGTGACCAAATCAATCGAACAAGTAGCATTGTTCACGGAGTTATTAGAAATAAAATTCCACTTAGCAATGGGGTTGAGTCTCGAACTCAGATTAAAAATTATTGACTTTCTTAAAGCTAACGTTGATTGTTTTGCACAGTCACATTCAGATATGACAGTTATCCCGTTGGAGGTGGTTGTCCACAAGTTGTGTTTGGGACCTAACTTTCCTCTGATAAGGTAGAAAAAATGATCGATAGCAGAGGTCAGAAATAGGTTTGTCAAAGAAGACGTAACCCGATTACTAAATTTCAATTCGAGAGGTAAATTACCCGATTTGTTAGCTAACATAGGGGTAGTACCAAAGAAGAACAACAAATTTAGAATGTGTGTATATTATTACCAAATATTGATCAAATGATTGACCCATTTAGAAAAGACGTTTGATATCCAGAGAAAGTACAACATGAAGCTCAATCTAGAAAAATACGTTTTTGGAGTTGGTTCCGAATTTTTTTTGGGGGTTTATGGTATCTCAAAGGTATATACCCCAATAAGATAAAATCCATCGAGGATATCTTGGACCCACTTGAAAAGTGTGAAGGAAGTGCAGAGGTTGACCGGTAGGTTAGCATCTTTAAGCTGTTTTATATCAAGATCTTTGGAGAAATGCCATAATTTCGTTCCGCTTATGAAAAAGAAGAATGATTTCATATGTTGAAAGAACTAAAAAGGTAAATATATAACCCTCCGTTGTTGTCAAAACCAAAGAAAGGTGAGCAGTTGTCAATCTATTTATCAATTTCAGAATTAGCGGTACACGATGTTCTAATTCGAGAGGAGGAAGGTACACAATTTTCTGTTTACTATGTTAGTAAAATTTTATGGGGAACGGAGACACGTTATCCGCACCTCAAAAAGTTGGTCCTAGCTCTCGTACTCGTATCTTGAAAGCCTATGCCTTATTTTCAATGTTACCCTGTAGTCGTTGTGACAACCTTTCCCTTGAGGAATGCCCTTCATAAGCCTGAATTATCTGGTCAATTGACTAAATGGGTAGTTGAAGTTAATGAATTTGACATTGAATATAAACTTAGGAATACGATCAAGTCACAAGGCTTGGCCGATTTCGTTGCTGATTTTAGGCCGGGAATAATGCCTCTAGCTACTATAAACGTAGTTCTGCTGGCGGGGACTGTCTCCGGTGTTAAGATCTGGCTTATGGATGGGGCCTAAATGTAAAAGGGTCCAGTCTTGGGATATTATTAATCACTCATTCGGGAGAAACTCTGAGAAAGGCCATTAGAACTGTACCATTAACTAATTTTTGAAGTCTAGTACGAGGATTTGGTTGCAGGTCTTGAGTTTGATCAGGGACTAGGCTCCGAGGTAATTTAAATTAAGTGTGACTCCAAGCTGGTAGAGAACTAGGTATATGGAATCTTCAACACCAAGGAGGAGCGCATGCAACAACACTTGAATAAGGTTCAAGTGTTACTTTCCCGGTTCAGGGAATGGTCTATCATCCACATTCCAAGAGAAGAAACCATGGAGGCTGACACATTAGCCAATTTGGGGTCGTCCACGGAGATGAAGGTTTTTGATTTCATTGTGGTAGTTCAATTTTTACATTTGGTGTTGGATGTTGACGGATATAGTGAAGTTTACTCAAACAGCCTAATTTGGGATTGGAGAAATGAGTTCATAGAATTTTTAAGGCACGCCAAATTGCCTGAAGATACAAAATCATCCTGCGCGCTTTGGATGAAAGTTGCTCGATATTGCCTTGTTGATAGTCAATTATATAAGAGGTCTTTTCAAGGACAAGTTGCACGGTTTTTAGGGACATCAGAAGCTGATTATGTGATGAGAGAAGTTCACGAAGGAGTATGCGGAAATTATTGTGGTATAGATTCATGGTTCTCAAATTAATAAGGGTTGGATATTAATGGCCCCTAACGGAACAAGACGCAAAGGAATTTGTACAAATAAGTGTCAGGGTTATGTATAGTTAGTGCATCAACTACCAGAACTTTTGCATTTGGTGGTGTCGCCATGGTCCTTCATGAAATGGGGGATGGACATAGTTGGTCCCTTACCTCAAGGTCCTAGGCAGGTAAAATTTCGTTTTGGTTTTGATTGGCTATTTTACTAAATAGGTTGAAGCAGGTGCTTACAAAAAGATCGGACAACGAAAGGAGATCACATGATCTGTCAATTTGAAGTACCAAAAGAAATTGCTTGTGACAATGGGCCACAATTTATAGGATCCAAAGTTACAAAGTTTTTGAAAGGATTGAAGATCAAATGAATTACATCTTCTTCGTACCACCAAGTGCTAACGGACAATCGGAGTCAACCAACAAGGTAATAATTCAAAATCTCAAAAAGAAGTTATAAAATGCTAAGGGTAATTGGCGAGATGAGCTACCAGGTGTGTTATAGCATATCGAACATCAACGAAATAAAGCACTAGTGAAACTCTGTTTTCAATTGTGCATGGTGCGAAAGATTTGATCCCGGTGGAGATTGGAGAACCGACCATAAGATATTCTTGGGCAAATGAGGAGGCGAATAATGAAGCAATGCTGATTAAGTTGGATCTGCTCGAAAAACACCGAAATATGGCGTATATGGAATGGTGGAACAAAAGCAAAGAATGGAAATTTTTTACAGTCATAGAGAAAATCTTCGATAATTCAAAACTGGAGACTTGGTTTTGAGAAAAGTAACTCAAAATACTTGCGAAGTTAATGCCGAAAAGCTAGGACCAACATTGGAAGGACCTTACCAGGTTTTAACTATAACCAGAAAAGGTTCATATCAATTGGAAATTCAAGACGTAGTTAAATTTCCAAGCAATTGGAATGTAACTCACCTTAAAAGATATTACTGTTGAATATTCTTGTTAATTCTGAAAGTATGTGCTACAATATTTTTTCCCAACGACCAGTCTTTGTCGCAATTGAGTTTTTCTGGCGAGGTTTTTAATGAGGCAGAAATGTAAAGCATACTATGAAGAAATGACCGTCGGTGATAGAGAGATCTCCAATATCTAAATCCTAAAACTTAGATACAAACACTAGGAGGAACTATTGCATATTAGAGCACTAAAAATATCATGAAGACCGGGGACTTTTAGAACCGGAGGAAAAGTTTTATCAGGACCAGGGACTGCATGATCAGCCCCGTAGAAATAAGTTATACAAAGTTAGCCACATGTATTTGCAACTTTATTTACTTAAGCAAATAAATGTTTATGTAAATGTACTATTGAGAACGAAAGGAATAAATCAAATTTCTTTTTGTTTTTATCTTATTTCTTGTCCAAATAAAAAGTTAATTTATTTTCATCTTTAGGTTAATTAAACTTCAAATGCTTGTGCCAGAATGATCATAAGACGTCCTCTTCAAAAGAGTCATAAACATAAGGTCCCTCTCTTATGAAACCCTCATATTCAAAGGGTAGATTTCGGAAAGTATGAATGCCTGGAATCAAAGTTATCGGATGTAAAAAAAATTCCCGAGCTTTTTGAGTTAAATAAAAAAAATATTTTTTGCACAAGATTTAAGAAAAAGATTTATTTCATTACTTGAAATTCCAAACTCAATAAATAAGTTTTGGCATAGTTACAAAGGAAAAGGAAAATTTATACATCAATCATTATTTCCTGAGGAGCCCAAAGTAAGAGAATTGTCTTCAATGTTATTTGTAGGAGAATGTTGTTTTTCATCTAGTTCAAGGCCTATATTCATGTTTTCTTCTTATTCAGCTTCCTCCTCAGTATTTGAGTACTCGAAACTGGTGTTCGAAAAGCTTGAAGCAATGGTCCCAGGAGGAATGTTCTCGAGAGCAGTTGTTTCCAATCCATGAGCTTTGGCAATGCAATCATCTATGTTTGCAATGCCTTATTTGGCCTCATCCAAAGTTTTCCTCCTCATGTGGTAAATTGAATGAGTTTTCCCAAGGAAGAAAGGATCTTCTTGATCTTGGAGTTTGGATCTAAGCTTCTCGATTTTGGAGAAGTTTATCATTTTCAGCCCGCACAATGCTGATTCTACAATCCAGGCCAGTATTGGTTTTCGCATGAAGCTGGTTATGCTCTATAATCCTTCTGAGCATTTCTTCCATTTGGTTCTCTTATCCTCGATGACAAAAGCCTATTAGCTACGGCATCATGCAATTGAACCCATTTGGAAGTCGCTCCATTAAGATCTTCGTTCAATTGAGCGACTTCTTGGTTGTGGACCATTTTATCTTTGATCGATTTACCGTAATCGAGCCTCGAGCATGCTGATTTGAGAAATGTTTTCTTCCGAAATCAAGAGACACTCGGCAAGCTAGTTCCATTTAGTGGCAAGTTTATTGCATTCAGTAGTGAGTTCTTCTTTGTCCAGGATAAGCTTTTGTAGATCCTCGGCGGCAAGGAGGTTAGCTGTAAAAGTTGAAAATTTAGGGCATGGAGATAAAATCTAGAAAGAAAGAAGGGAGAATAAGAAGAGTAAATTGATACCTGAGTTGAACATTGCATGCTGTTGTTAATCAAATACTCAAAGAGAGAATCAATTTTTCTCCAATAATTGTCCGCGGACAGAGGTTTTAGGTAATTTGAGACTTCCACCGGCTTGGATAGTAAGTGGCACTCATTTGAAACTGTAAGAATAACACTCAGTTTACCATTAAGGTTTTGAGTGGGTGTCGTTCCCTAAATTCCCATGATCGGATGATCGTGGGTAACAAATGTCTTTTGTCTGTCAGTTGGGGCTGATAAAGAGGTAGTAGTTGGGGTAGAATGTTTTGTGTTAGAAGCTGGCGAAAAAGTTGATGGAGAAGGTATCTTAGGGTTAGAACTCCTCTGAACGGAAACGTCAACATGAGCCCGAAAACGAGACTCTAACATTTTCAATGATTTCCATTTTCGTGAAGAGTCCTTGAACTTCTCCTTGGTTATGGTGTTTAGAGTTCTCCTGGTTACGCATCCGATTGAGACAATGAAGATATTTTTATTCTTCAAAGAGGAATCACTTCATCATTGGTTCCTTCTTCATCAAGCACCACTGTGACTAATTTAGTTAGAGTATCCTTTGTTGAAGCCTTCTCCCGAGTCCTATTTGTAGAGATATATTTTTTCTTTGGTTTCTTGTCTTTGGGCTGAGGAGTCTGGGAGGAGGCGCCTTCAACAGAAATGAGATAGGCTTCACGATCTCTCATCCGGTTAAAAACATCTTAAAATTATTTTTGAGCCTCTTCTAGGTCATCAGATACATCAACAGTAGCGCAGACAACAGACCCCTTCGGCAGGCAGATCTATGTATTATGAAAAGGAGTCAGTGACTTGATTCTAAGTTATGTTGAAAGTCGAAAGGGAAAAAGTGAAGCTTTTACCGTGGTTTTTGCCTTTCCACCCCAATATGGGGGCCATTTCTTTTCACTTTCGAGAGTCCAGTGTGGAAATGTCTAAGATTTTGCTGAATCCATTAGGCTAGGTTTTTAACTGATGGTGGTTCCCAATGAGTAGCTATAATGAGAAAAATAAAAGATTAACACAGTAGGAAATTCTTTTTAAATGCGATAAGAAAAAAGAAAAATATCCGAAGACTTACAAATACGATTGTAAAATTATACAATTAGAGGGGTTTTTGCCGGTAAGATGTCGCCGGTGGAAATAACAATGAACCATTCAATCCAGTCATGGTCGTTATCATCATCAACGCAGGTACGAATGACATGATGGTCGCGTTTGCTGAGTCTAAGCACACCCCCATGGAAGTTCTTCGGGGAGTAGAGATTGATCAAGTGTGCTAGAGTGAGAGTTTCTTCAGCCTCAGAGCACAACTTTCAAAGACAGACCACTATACGCCATGTTGATGGACTCACTTGGGCCAAGAAAAGTTGGTAACAGTGGCAAAATTTTAAAATTGTGGGGTCTATTTTCTTATCCAACTCCAAAGTAAAAAGATATATATAAACATACATGAACCCTGGTTTACTCAAGGTGATCCTTTCCACCTCATTGTGGCAAAGATTTTGATGTATTCAAATCGTGATCTTCCTTTACGATGGGAATGTTAGCAAGGCGGATGGAAGAGGGATACCTGCGAACAAGCTAGTTTCTATCGCTTTTGGGATTAATAGGTTCTTTTTGGATTTTAAGGTCTAGTTGGATGTTAAGTTGAAGAGGTATGATGGTGATAATGATAGGAGGATCGGATTCAGCAGCAACTTCTTTTGTTTTGTTCTTTTTAGGGTCACCACCGATGAGAAAACCCGAATCGGGAACATCGGTAGCAAAAGACATTGTGGTAAGAAAATTGAGTGGTAAAATTTTATTGAGAAAAATGTGTTTTTCTGTTGCGTTTGATCTCTTCCAATTTCACTCCTCTATTTGAGGTTATGAAAACGGTCGATGCAATAGTAATACCAAACAAGAGTTGGGGTCAAATTCTATATGTATGACAATTAGCAGTATATATCTTAGCGCGTGAGTTTGTATATCTAAATTTGCACTTCAACAATATTTGGTTTGTTTAGAAATCTATATTAACTACGATTGAAATTTAAATAATGAAACTACGAAATTGTTTCTGTTATTTTTCAAATGATATAAAAGGCTTAGGGCTATGACCTTCACCTAGGTGTTTACCTAATGGGTTGTATACTTTAAAACTTATTTTATTGGTCGGGGTATATTATAGCTATCAACACTCAAGTACCCACTCAATACCTCTCAGTAAAAGAAACCGTCTGCTGTAGCAGCTGATGTCAAAAGTTAACCTAAAAAAGTTATACTCTTCTATTTACACAGGGCTGAATTTTTCGGACAAAAATGCCCTTTTGGAGGTTCTGCGGCCGCACTTTTCTTCAGCTTGACAGGATTGGAAATTTGTGTCCATAAAATTTTGAACTGCGGCCGCACTGCATTCTTTCTGTGGTCCGCACAATAGTGACCGCAACCTCACCTTGCTTTTCTGCGGTCCACACAAATATGACTGCGGCCGCGTAGCTCTTCTTCTATGGCCGCACAATAATTGTGCGGTCCACACTTTCGGTGGACTTGAGATGTTGGTTCTATGAATTTGTTCCTGACCTAGCTTCTGCGGCCACACAATTCATGTGCGGACCGCACTTTGCACCAGTCTCTGATGGAGATTCTGTCATCACCTGCGGCCGCAGATGGTATTCTGTGGTCTGCACTTCTGAGCTTTTGTACCTTTTTTGTCCTTGAGTTCAGATTACTCCTTCTTAAGTTGGATTTCATCTCGGGGGCTCACTTCCAATATTCCTACACTTAAGCACATTTTATTAGTTTTTGGGAAAAAATTAAACGCTTTTGGACTAAAATGAAAGCTAAAAGGCTCTAATAAATAGTCAAAATCTCCACTTATCAACTCCCCCAAACTTAAGCCTTTTCTTGTCCTCAAGCAAATAAAGTAATTCTCACTTCCACAACTTAAGAGCTATTCCATCTAATCAAAGGTGAATCAATCACATATCAATTGGGACCAACAATTACCCATACCACTTATGAATTATCATCCAGGCAACAAGTTAAACTTTTAAGCACAAATAGTTCTAACGTGACACTTGAGCATCAAGAGTTGACTTTATTCATCAAGGAAACTCGCTCTTTCATGTAGCTCATTGGGGATACCAAACTCCTCCTCCTCTACTCTTCATTTTCCTATCTCACTTAAGAATTTAGCACTCAATCCAAAGATTTGTGAAAGGTTCGTTCATCTCTCTCAAAAGAATATCGCAAGTACGACTTAAGTACCATAGGCTTTCCCCTCATGCAAATCACCACTAATGTAAGCTCACTAGGATTGAAATCACGTAGGGTTTTTCATAATGCAATGAAGGCTTTTAGACTAGGGTTGGATATTCTATGATAGAACGGGTTCATCTTTCCTTAAGAACTCCATTTTCATTTATCGGCTCATGCTTTGCCAACTCTTTGAGGCATTTTCTTTTCCTTAGGGGAACTATAGAGACTTAACATCACTCTTTCTTGGTCATGATATTCATTTTCTCCTTCCTTGGTTTCTCCATGATTTTCATTATTACTTTTCTTTGAATCCCTTCAACTCTTCAACTTATTCACTTTCTTTTTGCATTTCTCTTTTTGTTCTTTCTTTTTCTTGCCTTTCCTTGTCTTCATTTCTTTTCTCTTTTGTGCCTTGATACCTTTTTCAAACTCCTCGTCTCTCCCCCAAACTTAAATTTTTAACCAATTGTTTCACAAGGGTGTTAAGGAAAGCTAGGGTGCCAAGAAAGGGTCACGATAAAACGGGTAAAAGCTTGTAATATGGTTATCAAATGCGAAAGGTTTTAGGCTCAAATGGGTTGACTAGGGATAACAACATGGGTTGGCAGTAGAAAATTTCAAGCGGGTCAAGGACAACCTACAGTCACTTCTCAAGCCAAGCAGAACTTAAAATTTCACCTAGAAACACATTCGGGGCAAGTTCTAGACTATTTGCACGGGTACTTGGACTTGCAACAACAACATATCACCTCCCATGCAGCTGGATTGTTAAAGAGGACGGAGTCGAGGGCCCACAACGACCACATTCAAGATTTAAAGTTACTATGGTTCGACTAAACCACTTGATAATTGCCTAAGTCAACACAAGAGTCAAAAGGTTACTAACTAGAGCTATTTCTTTCCAAAAACCTTGTTTTTAACAATAAGCACGTAGTTAGTGTTGGTACCAAGTGAGAAGCATGTTTGACTCTTTGAGCATGACTCAATTAGGTATTTTTGTTCGTTATTACTACTATTATTAGCTAACTACCAAAAACGGATTCTATCCCTTAAAAAGGTTTTCATGCCATATATCGTTGGGAAGAGTCACCCGTTTCACACAAAAAATCACCTTTCGAAAGAACTGTGGAATTACGAAAACCAAAGGCTTATTATCCACTAAAACATAAAAAGAAGCTATTAAAGCAAAGAGAAGCTACTAATTCAAAAAGAAGACAAACATAAAGATAAAGAAGTTAATAAAGCAAAAAGCTATTAAAAGCTAAACGAATATACATAATGAGGGATAAGAGAGAATATATACAAAATGAGAAAGAAGAAGAAAATAGTAATAAGTTAATTAAAGGTCAAATGTGTCATAGTTATCAAAATACAGAATCATAATCATCAAAATGTCAAAGAAACTCCACCCCTTCCCCCCCCCCCCCCCCCCCCCCTGAATAAAAATAAGAATTGTCCCCAATGCTTAACAAAATAAGCGTAAAAGAAGGGTAAGAGCGAAGAAAACTCCCAATGGCTCAGTGGCTATCTCTGTGTCCCCAGCAGTGGTACCGACCTCAGTATCTAATTGGATATCATCATCTTTAAGTCTGGGAGTAGCTGGGTTGGTGAACATCTGACGTACTGCCTTGACAGTGTCAGTAGCAAGGTCTGGCTCCTCAGGCGTAGCCAGCTATTGCGGTAGGTGCTGTGGGCTCTGGGCCTGGGTGGTGCAGGACTATCAACATGTAAAATGGAATGTCTCCAGCTGTTGCAAGCTTGGTGACATGTCGCCGAAGCTTATCCACTGACTTATTCGATGCCTGTGACTTCCGTATCTTCTTCACTTCCTTGGCCATTCTTCAATCACTGATCCATGTTGTACCAAAGTGGCCATGATAGTGTTCTGGTTGTCCAGGATCTTCTTCAAAGTTTCTTCAACTGTAGGAGGAATCTGGGGTACCGACATAGATGATTGTGCTGCAACATGACCAGATATGTCAGACAACTTTGCAGTAGATGTCTCCATCCAGTTGTTGAGGCTTGCCAAAGTATAGGAGACTCAAAGTGCAGCTAGTGGAGTAGAAGGCATTGACACCGACTTCAAAGCTGAGGAGGGAGGCACTGAGGCTGAAGGCGGAGGCATGGCAGTTGCATTGGCAGAAGGCTTTGCTAAAATGGAAGGTATATTTGCTAACTCTGCGGCTACCATCGAGGGCTCATCAGACTGTCCTACGGTAGTAGTCAGTTGACCCTTTCTCTTCGGGTTCTTCAGATCCATCAGAGAATACCAAGAAAAGGGCTTCTTTGCCCGAACCTTCATGTCAAAATCCATGGGCTCTACCCGTGCATCTGTAAGGTAATCAGTGAGGGTGTTGGGATATGAGTAGGAAGTATCATCTTGCCTGGCAACCACCAACATGTTAGCCAACATCACGACACCCATTGATCGAGTACCCAGCCATAATAGAGGCGACTAGAACAGCCCGTGGAATAGGTAAGTTTGTCTCGTTCTGGCACGGGTCTAGTCTGCTGTATACGAAGGTCTGCCATTCCTTCGCCTCGAAATTTAGGGTGTTCCATTGAATAGGAACCCCTCCAGTGATCCATGGTGGTGGTGGCCCCATGGCTGCAAAAAGCTCAGCTAGCCATAGGCGAGCTACGTCACCCATAGCCAGCTTCTCCAAGTACTGTACTGGCTCAACGTCCTCAAACCCCAAGTAGGAGTTCAGTGTGTGCTGGTCGAACCACAGTTTCAGATTTCTCACTTTTGTAACTTTGGTCCCTTTCTTAATATGTGCCACATTGGCATAGAACTCCCCGACCAAATACTCTTTGGCATCCACAACTAATTGGGTGAACCACATCCACCCTTTCCTCTCTCAGAACTATCTCAACACTTCTGGATTGTACTTATCAAGGTCTTGAATTTGGAACTTTCGCTCAAGAGTGAGCGATCTCATCGGCCACCACCCACAGAAGCTGGTGAAGGCAGCTAGACTCACATTATGGTCCTCCCAAACCTCTTTCTTCTTTGACCTATCAAGGCCGGTAACATTAGTAGCATCTCCTCGGCCATCCTCTAGAATATCATCAAGATTAGCTGCTGGTGCTTCAGGGACAGGTGTAGCAGAGGGCTCTGAAGCATGACTTGCACTCTCTGAACCCTTGGAAGTGCTATGTGAGGAGGAAGGCTCGTCTCAGAGTTGATACCTTCCATGTGGTTGTTGTAGCTGTGATTGAACAGCAGGCTGCTCTTGCACTGAGTCGCCCTCTTATGCTTTTCAAGATAGGGCATATGAACTAGATTCGAAGGGCTCGGGCTGTCTTCCTCGGCTTGTAGTAGATTTCTTGGTGATATTTTGGAGCGCGAGGGGTAGAGTGATTTAGCCTCTAACTCTGGAAGGTTCACCCCTCCCCTTTAAAGTGTCACCGCGGCCACGAGATCTAATCATTTTCTTTAAAAGCAATAACAGAGGTCAGTTGTAATTCAATTGCACACAGACAATATATCACATTGTAGAATATGAATGCAGGGTGGGGAAGTGCGGTCCACACAATTACATGTGCAGCTGTAGACTAGGTTGTGCAGACCGCATGATTTGGACTTGCGGTCGCAGAGATAGAATTGCGGTCCGCATATTTCTCATTGCAGCCGCATATTAGATTTTCCAGAAGTGTCAACTCTCTAATGATAGAGATTGGCCTGATCTGCGGCCGCACTCAACTTTCTGCGTCCGTGGTGGAATTTCTACGGTCTGCACAATTTCAAGTGCGGACGCAAAATTTACTTCGACCAAGGACCCTAGATCTCAACTTCTACAGAATGCACAATTATAAGTACGGCCGCAGATTTCAAAAATTAAATCGATCAGACTTCTAGGAATTTCAAGTTTTTGTACAAATTCAACATGGTATTAACAATTAAGCATGAAAATCAATTTACCTAGTCCCCATAAAGCAATTAGTAGTTGACCCAACACACATTAACCCCCACATGGTAGTAACATTGAAATCTATTGACAGATGGGCTAAAACTACCTAAAAAATTACAAATTAAACTAAAAGTTGAAAAATTCTATGAGAAATTATCATACAAGATATGAATGAGTGCAACTAAATGATCACAGATGTGGATGGAGTGTGGCAGATGATTGAACAAATGATTTCCAAGTTATAGAATTTAGAGTGCTCAGAGAAGGAAAAACTTTGTACAATAGACTTAGGCTACTATTTATACTTGCAAGTAGACTTGGGGAATCAAAGGAGGAGTGCGGTGGCATAATTCCTTCCGCGGTATGCACTCTATTACCTGGAGTCTCAATAGCCTTTGTTGATCTGCGATCCACACAATTTGTGGTGCGATCGTAGATTTTGGCTGCGGACTATAGAATTCGATGTGCGGCCGCATATTGGCCATTTCTCTAACAGACCAAACTTCAAAGAGTTTGCATTTTCCCTTTCCAAGTTGTGCAGTCCGCACAAGAATTGTGCGACCGCAGTTGCCTCTATTGTAGCATTCAAAATTGTGCGGTCCGCACAATACATGTGCGGTCCACATTTTTTCCACACTTAGTCAATGTTCTGAGCACATTTCCTGTAAAGCACACTCATTCCTACAACACACTTCAAATCCAGTTAGCACAAAATAACACATATATACAAAAGAAGAAAAGAAAAAGAAAAACAAAACATGGGTTTTCCTCCCAAGAAGCGCCTGATTTAACGTCGTGGCACAACACATATTACCATCACTTCAAATGAATAACTGCCATCACGTGGCCATCATCAACTTGTCCCAAATAATTCTTCACCCGGTGACCATTGAATCAGAATACCTCATCATTTTTGTTCTTCAAGTCCAATGCACCAAAAGGTGTCACACCCACAATTTCAAAGGGGCCACTCCATTTGGATTTTAGCTTTCCAGGAAACATCTTCAATCGTGAGTTGAACAACAAAAAAAGATCGCCCACCTTGAAATTCTTATTTTGGATATATTTGTCATGAAGGTACTTTATCCTCTCTTTGTACAATGAAGAACTTGCATATGCATGGTACCAAAACTCGTCCAATTCATTCAAATGTGCAATCTGCAAGTTAGCAGCTGCATCCCAATCAAGATTAAACTTCTTTAAAGCCCACGTGGCTTTGTGATTAAGATCCACTGAAAGATGACAAGATTTTCCAAACATCAATCGGTATGGAGACATGCCGATAGGAGTTTTGAAAGCAGTCTGATAAGCCCATAGTGCATCATCAAGCTTCTTCGACCAATCCGTCCGGTTAGCATTCACTATTTTGGACAAGATACTCTTTATCTCCCGGTTAGAGACTTCCATTTGACCACTAGCTTGTGGATGATAGGGAGTCGTAAATTTATGAGTGATACCATACTTGCTAAGCAAAGTGTCAGAAGCCTTGTTTCAATAATGCGACCCCCCCCCAATCGCTTATGATCGTCCGCGGAGTACAAATCTTGTGAAAATATTCTTCTTCAAGAATGCCACCACACTCCTAACTTCATTGTTGGGTAGAGAAACGACCTCAACCCATTTAGACACATAATCAACCGCGACCAAGATGTGGGTGTTTCCACAAGAACTCACTAAAGGACCCATGAAGTCAATACCCCACACATCAAAGATATCAATCTCCAAAATGGTAGTGAGAGGCATTTCATTTTTCTTCGAGATTCCACCGGCCCGTTGGCATTCATAACATCTTTTCACCACATCACTTGCTTCTTTGTAGAGAGTGGGCCAACAGAAACCGCAACTTAGCCTTTAGCCGCCATTCTTGCTCCGCCATGTGTCGCGCCCTCTTTTTCCTTGCGGAGATCGGGTTTATGACATTGATTGGGACAACTCGTTCCTTTTGGGAAAGGGGTTTGCATATTTTGAAGAGTGACCACCTAACGATTTCAACGGTGCGTTAGGGAACCTAAGGGGTTCAATTACAACTACGTTACTAACCAGAGAAATTATCCTAAGAGGAACGTGTTAGGAACCCCTTAGGATCCACAAGTGTGGTTCCCAGCAAAATGGTTTCGTGAATTTGTACAATTAGCAAATAACAAGTAAAGGCTCAAATAAGAGAGGATTTAAGTCTTAAGCATGCAGATGTTAAAAAGAGTAAAGAAGATTAGCTTTCGAAAATGATTACGAGCTAAGCATATAAAAGGTGTCCTAGGTTTATAATAATATGGATCACATCAATGCAATACCCGGTAATCACTCCTCGAAGAGGGGATACACGTGGCATTAGCGCACCGGTCACCATATCCATATTCTACCATTCCCACCGCGTAAGGTTACTAAAAATGAGTGTTGTTCTCGACCTCTATTGCATGTTGTTACCCGTCCCTTCCTATCAGTCCCGGAGGAGATAAAGACTCCTATCCTAAAGGGAGGTGCTAGGAAGACCCTCAAGTTTTAAAGGTAAAATTCTAGGGCGATATATAACAAAACAAGTAGGACTACAGATAAAGGAAAGCATAGAAAACAGATAAAGGCTCAAGTATTCCTCCACACACAATACACATAAGCAACATGTCTCATACACAACTAAGGTCCATATTAATTCAGAATCCTAAAGCATGGTATCTAGATGATAGCACAAAGACAGATTTATTGCATAACTCAGAGAGGAAGTCTTAATCAGGCTTGCCTACTAGTTTTAAGCATGCTGACAGTTAAACATGATCACAAAGACGGTTCTGATTTATTTTTTAAAAAATTAATTACCTAAGGCTCGCCTAAGTGTAGGATAACATGAAACATTTATTCAGATTTTTTAACGACTCCAGGTTTTTTATAGCTAATAACATGCAATTCTAGGTGTTGAAGATGTGCAAGGACTAATGACCAGTTGCTTAGAACAGAGGACTGTTCTGTATTTAGACTAAGTGCAGTTAAATAGATACGATCCGATAGCATGATATCTAATGCAACATGATGCATAATAACTTAAACAAGATTTCTAAACGCACATAGAATCATAGCATTATGCACAGTTTCAGGAATAGCGTAGGTGAAAGATTTCTAATGGTTGTTTACCTAAAACAGGATCTCTACGTGTATAGCATGATGAGACATGATTGCAGTTAATTTATCCTAAGACAGTACTTCTAGTGAAGTTTCAGAACATGGGTAGAATCACGCAATAGTAACTTATTTTATTGTAATTATTTATCCTATAGGCAGGATTTCTAAGCGTAGATGAGATGTTGAATACACATAAATCCTAAGTAATGATATCTAATGCATGGCATGTTGTACCTAAACATGGATGCTATTGCACATAGAGAAAATAAACCTAGAAACATGGTCTCTACCTTTAATTATACTACAACATGCATATCACCCATCCATTTTAACTGTCCGACCCCAGAGTTGTTTACAATTAATTATTACAGACCATTGAATATAAATTACACAACTGAAATAGAAGAAAAATAAGAAGTTAACTATAGGGAGCCTACAGAATAGGCTCAAGTCTCCAGGTCCTGAATGCCAGGTAAATTTTCATAGCCTTTCCACAATCCGGGTGTGTCAAAGTTCCCTAAGGACCTCAAGGGCTCCCGGGTAGTGCTCACACCCAGATTTCATAGCCAAAATAGAGTAAATGCAGTGTGGAATGACCAACCTCTGTGTGTCAAAGTTCAGAGGGAGCTCAAGGGTCCCAAGGCAATGCTCACACAGAAGCGGCAGAACCTAGACTTCTAAGAGTATATGTGAGAGTGCTTTTTATTTTTAAAAGGTTTAAGTAAGAAAATAGTTTTGAGAAAGGGTAAGTAGGAAAACATAGTTTTGAAAAGGGAAACTTGATTGGAATAGAAGTTCAACATTACACAAATGACATGGGATAGTCCCAATAGTCACAAGTAGGGGTAATGAGATTTGAGGGACAAATACAGAGCATGTGAGGGCAAACATGTAGCAGGCAGAAACACATATAGGCATGCAATCAGAAGCTCCTAAGGGTTCAGAGGATCAGGGGTACAATAAAGTACCAGATTAGATTAATGTCAAACAACTAAGACCATGATTAAACAAATGTACCAGTCATAGGCATGTAGATTCACATGAGAAGCAAGTGCTAAGTATACAGAAACATGCTTGTCATGGACAAGTAAAGCGTAAACTTAACAGGCATAGGGGAGTTCAGGATCCTAGTTACATGTTGAATAACAATATAATAAGTAAAAGAAAATTAGAAACACAGTGAATTGCAACAGTAATAGAAACATGTTGGTTTGAGAACTGAAATCTGAATTAGAACGTACCAGGGAAGTGAAGAAAGCCGTAACACAAACAGGAATTAGGAGATGCACAATAGTTAGCCTTGGCTTGTAGCCGGCTAACTTAAAATAGTAGTAACTAGCACAAAAGAGGGAGAGAGAGCATAGAGTTTTTTTAATTGTGTGTGAGAGAGAGTTGAACAGATTAGTTCGTGTGTGTGTGCGTCTGCCATGGAATGAATAGAGAATATAACCAGCGCAAGTACTCCCTTGAATTAAGGAGTTATTAAAACGATAAGTAATGAATAAGGAAAGGAGGTAAAATAGTGTTCATGACAAGCAATTAAGCATCCCTTAATTGAAGGTTGAACTCAAACGGCTAGTAGGTAAGCATAATTAAGGAAAGTTACCATGCATAGGACATGTAAGAAAATAATTTCAGACCAAATCAAGCAAGCAATTGAGACTAGGTTCGAAAAAATATCAATAAAGGAAGCAATATCAATCAGAGTAACAAATCAAGGTAAGAAAAATAAATTAGGGGTTCAAAATCAGAAGAATATCTCATGAGAGATCAGTAGGGCTTTTCGAATAATAGTGAATCAGAAATTCAAACAACTAGTGAATAGAGACTCTTACGTATAGCAGGAATGACCACATTATAAGCAAAGCTATAAGTCAGGTAGCAATTTAGTGACAAATAACAAAGAATCAAGGACTCGAGCAAGCATAATATTAATTGAAGAGAATTAACATGAAACAACACAGTTATTAAGCAAGAACACAGAAACCCTAGTATGAGAAATTAGGAATCATGGGTGTCAGGGAGGCAAGAAGAACCAAAGACAAACAACATAGGTTCAAGATCAATGAAACATAAGCACATATGCGAACACGCAGGCAAACCAATAGTTTTCAGGGTTTTATGTCTAAAAAATTAGGGTTTACACAGATACTAGTACGAATCAACAGAGTGGACATGATACACACAAAAGAGACGAACAATCATAAACCCTAATAGGAAAACAGAGTAATATCACCAAAAATTCAAGCCATTCGTGACAATCGAACACATGTACTGACCACACCACAAGGAAAGGGTTTTAATAATGAAAAATATGAGGGAAAATCATGAGACAGTGTTAAAAAATCGACAAAGAAAACCATTTTGAAAAAGGGTTTCGGAATCTTAGTTAAAAGTGAAGAACCATTTAGATAAAATAGAAGATCTTTAAAGGAAATATCATAATAACTCGAAATATGCATAGATATATTGTATATATGAAGGAATCAGAAGTTTCAAACCTTAGGGTTTCAAATAAAACCTCAGAGAAGATGAGAAGAACCTCAAATGTCACCGGCTCAGCCTCAAAGGTCACAGACCTCACTCGAAATCAAAGCCTTGAAGGGGTGGGTAAGCAGGAACACCATAGGTGTGAATATATGGGTCCTCGCCCCTCGAGGGCCTTAGGGATGATATTACCGGCATAAGGAAACCATAGGAGGCAGAGGGTGGTAAAGGTTTCAAGGTTTCCGGCGAAGGGATGGCCGGAGAAGATGAAGAGTTCCATCGGAATCTGAAGAGACATGAAGTCTCTCGAAGAGAGAGAGAGAGAGAGAGAGAGAGAGAGAGAGAGAGAGAGAGAGATAAAGAGAGGGAGAGAGAGAGTGGGAGTTAGAGAGATGATCGACCAGTGATAATGAGAGGGGTCGGGGGGGGGGTTAGTCTAGGTTAATTAAGGTAACAAAAATCTGGGTCGTTGATCTAATTTGATCAACGACTCATATTGGTTTGGGGTTGGACCGGGTAGTATAGGAATTGGGCTTGGGTCTGTTGGGTTATTTCAATTGGGTTGGGGATTAAGGCAATTTTAGGCTAAAATTGAAATAATGGTGGCTAATTGTTAAATACCCACTTAAATTAGCTAAAACAATTTATAAAAAATAGCTGGCAATTATGAAAAAATGAAATTGATGCTTAGAAAATAAATTAAAATGATTAATTAGTATTTAAAATATAAAATGACTAACTTTGCAATTATAGCCAAAGAGTGCCAATCTGGCTAATTGTGAAATAATTTGTCTCAATAGGATTAAAAATAATATATTAAGTCAACAAATATTTTTGAAATCATTTGTAATGTAATTTATAATTAATTATTAGAAATGAAAACACTGGATGAATTAAAATAATTTAATTAAAATATGGTAAAATTATAGAAAAATACCAATTGTTATGGAAACCTGATTTTGAAGGTACATATGCAAGTTAAAAATAATTTGAGGAATAATTGGGTATCAACAACTGCTCCTCTTTACTCGGAAAGGATGAAAGAGTTGTTGGATAAAGATATGATGGCCAATTTTGACTGAGTAAAATGGTTTGGAGAGATTTAGGTCGTACCCTGGTTTCTGAGTTGCCTACATATCCCTGGTTTTACAGGAATCGGGCCGTATGTAGTTCAAGAGTCATCAGTGAAGTATACCGATGAATTTTTATAAGAGCGGATGCAAAGTATAGGGTTAGGTGAACAAGCGACTTACGAGGTAGTTAGGAGAACTGGGCGGGACCGCTCCTGCCGGAATGGCAGTTTGCTTGCTGGATTACCTGCAAATAAATAATACAAGCATATATTGTGCGTATTTTAAACATGATGCAAATTTCCGTTGGACTATGAATGCTGTCTTTGGACGATTAAGGATGGCATCTTTAGACCATGATGTCATGGGCCATGAATTACTTGATGCAGGATTCGCAGGCCATGAAATGATGTTCTCGGGCCATAAAGATGATACCTTTGAATAATGATATGCAAACTGATAAAAGAGATCCTCAGGCCATGACATGGTGTTCTCAGGCCATGAAGATGGTGCCTCTAAACGATGACGCCTTTGGATAAGTTGGCGATATTTCAGCCCATGAAAATGCAATAGTATGATGCTGACAAGGCAGAGTTTAGTCTTGCGAATTAAAGGGGTAGAGCTTAGCCCAAAAGGAAAGCGCAGTAAATAATGCTAGAGGCATTGGTTGCTTTTGAGAAGTAAATGGAGGTAGCGTTTAACCTCGGAAGGCAGAATGGTAGCCTTATGCAAGAGCAGAATGTAGATGGAGACAATGTTTAGTCTCGGAAGGCAGAAAGGTAGCCATATGTAAGATGCGAATGCAGATGGAGACAACGTTTAGTCTCGGAAGGCAGAAAAGTAGCCTTATGCAAGATGCGAATGCAGATGGAAGCAGCGTTTAACCTCGGAAGGCACCCAGGTAGCCTTATGCAATATGCGAATGCAGATGGAAGTAGCGTTTAACCTTGGAAGGTAGAAAGGTAGACTTATGCAATATGCAAATGCAGATGGAGGCAGCGTTTAGTCTTGGAAGGCAGAACGGTAGCCTTATGCAATATGCGAATGCAGATGGAGGCAGCGTTTAGTCTTGGAAGGCAGAACGGTAGCCTTATGCAATATGCGAATGCAGATGGAGATAACATTTAGTTTCGGAAGGCAGAAAGGTAGCCTTATGCAATATGCGAATGCAGATGGAGGTAGCGTTTAACCTCGGAAGGCAGAAAGGTATCCTTATGCAAGAATTAAGGAAGGACAACCGAAATTCTTAGCTGGTGTTAAATTGCGGTAGAGCATTGTGATAATGAAGCATCGTTTGTACGGATAATAAATGTTGGCATGACGAGTTTGAGGAACAATGTCTGTTCTTTGAGTGGATAATATGTTTCGGGGCTTTTGCAATTTTGCGCCTGCATCCAAAGAAAGATCGTAAGTTTTGTAAAGGGGAAATGTTAGTTCTCATTCCTGCTAGCTCTGCCTGGCTCGTTTGCTTGATCATGATGATACTGTCTATATCATTGGGGTAGCGTTCGCTAAACAAACTGCTTCAGAGAAAAAAAAATGCACGATTTTGTAATATATAATCTAAAATAGTTTTTTAGATGAACCGACAACATGACACGACTTGAGACATTGCGACCTCTTCTGTTGCGGAATTTTGAGGGTCCTTCTTAAAATTCTACCCCGGTTTGCTGGGTGGATGCCTCTGACTGCTGCTCGCACGATGATTGGCTGAACTTGCTTCAGAATTTTGAGGGTCCTCAAAATTCTACCCCAGTTGGCTGGGTGAATGCTTGTGGACTGCTACTCGCTTCGGAATTTTGTGGGTCCTCCTCAAAATTCTGCCCCAGTTTCCAATTGCGAGGAAAAATAGATTTTTATTGAATTGTGACCGAACCTATAGGGCTGCCTACGTATCCCCTCTTAAACGGGAATCAGGTCAGGCGTAGTTCAAATTACATTACTAAGAAAGCATAAATATTACACATAGTAGCACTTGACTACATATAAATTGTCCGGTTGCGGCCAAACTTCTCCGTCCATTTCTGCAAGTATGAGTGCTCCTCCTGTCAGCACTCTATGAACCATGTACGGACCTTGCCAGTTGGGAGAGAACTTCCCCTTGGCTTCATCTTGATGCGGAAAGATTTTCTTTAACACCAGTTGCCCCGGTGTGAATCATCTCGGCTTGACTTTCTTGTTGAAGGCCCTGGCCATTCTGTTCTAATACAGTTGAACATGACATACTGCATTCATTCTCTTCCCGTCTATGAGGGATAGTTTCCCATAACGGCTTCTTACCCACTCTGCATTGCTGAGCTCAGCTTCCTGTATAATTCTTAGAGATGGAATCTCCACTTCGACAGGAATTACAACCTCTATACCATAAACTAGCATATAGGGAGTTGCCCCTGTTGATGTGCGGACAGTGGTGCGGTATCCTAATAAGGCCAATGATAACTTTTCATGCCACTGCTTGTGCCTTTCTATCATATTCCTTAGTATCTTCTTGATGTTTTTGTTAGTGGCCTCCACGACTCCATTCGTCTAAGGTCTGCATGCTGTAGAATTCTTATGTTTGATCTTGAAAGTTTCACACATAGCTTTCATCAAGTCACTGTTGAGATTAGAACCATTATCGGTGATGATTGACTCTGGAACACCGAACCGACAAACAATGCGATCGCGGACAAAGTCGGCCACGACTTTCTTAGTAACTGCTTTGTAGGAGGCTGCTTCGACCCATTTAGTGAAGTAGTCAATGGCGACCAAAATGAACCTGTGGCCATTGGAGGCGACAGGCTCGATTGGTCCAATAACGTCCATACCCCAAGTGGCGAACGACCATGGTGAGCTGGTTGCATTGAGCTTACTTGGAGGCACCTTTATCATATCCCCATGTATCTAGCAGCGGTGGCGCTTCCGAACATATTGGATGCAGTCCGTTTCCATAGTCATCCAAAAGTAACCAGCTCGGAGTATCTTCTTTGCTAGAACAAAACCGTTCATATGTGGGCCACAGGTCCCAGCATGAATTTCTTCCAGCAATTTTGATGCTTCTTTTGCATCGTCACACCTTAATAACCCCAAATCGGGAGTCCTCCTATACAGGATTCCTCTATTGTGAAAGAAATTGTTAGACAATCTCCGAAGTGTGCATTTCTGAGTGGAATTTGCAAGCTCGGGGTATTCTCCTTTTGCCAAGTACTCATCGATGTCATGAAACCAAGGATTTCCATCTGCTTCTTCTTCGACATGGGCACAGTAAGCTGGCTGATTATGGATCTTTATAGGAATAGGGTCAATGAAATTCTTGTCCGGATGCTGGATCATTGAGGACAAAGTAGCTAATGCGTCGGCGAACTCATTCTGGATTCTGGGGACGTGCCGGAACTCTATCTTTGTGAACCTCTTTCTTAATTCCTGTACGTGGTGCATATACGGCAGTATCTTGGAATTTTTTGTTGCCCATTCTCCTTGTACCTGATGTACCAATAAGTTTGAATCACCGATCACTAACAGTTCCTAGCCGTTCATGTCAATGGCCATATTGAGCCCCAAGATGCAGGCTTCATATTCGGCCATATTGTTGGTGCAAGGGAACCTGAGTTTGGCAGATATCAGATAATGCTGACCGGTCTCTGATACTAGGACTGCTCCAATACCGACTCCTTTGAAGTTTGCCGCTCCATCAAAGAACATCCTCCAACCATCATAGGATTCTACAATGTCTTCTCCTAAAAATTATACACTCCCCACGGTGTAATGAACTCCGTTTTCTCAGTATCTTCCTCATGCATCGAAATCTAGTGATAATCAGTAAAGCAATCCACGAAGGACTGCAATTCATTCTTGACGCAGTTGTCAATCAGAATGTGTATATTTGGCAAGGGGAAGTCATCTTTCGGACTGGACCGGTTGAGATCCCAGTAGTCGACGCAGACTCTGACCTTCCCGTCCTTCTTTGGCATAGGTACAGTGTTGGCTAACCATGTCGGGTACTCCACTACCCGGAGAACATTGGTGTTGATCTACTTGGTAACTTCTTCTTTGATCTTCAAACTCATGTCGGGTTTGAACTTTCTGAGCTTTTGCTTCACCGGTGGACACATTAGATTGGTTGGCAGCTTATGAGACACAATAGACGTACTTAGACCAGTCATGTCATCATACGACCATGCAAATACGCCCTCATACTTTTTTAGAAACTCTGTGTATTCTTTCTTTTCTCATGGTGACAAATGAATGCTGATGCGAGTCTCCTTGACGTTTTCTGAATCTCCTAGGTTGATAACTTCAGTCTCGTCCAGGTTGGACTTAGGTCTGTTCTAAAAGTTCTCAACTTCTTTGACAATCTCATCAGGTATGTCGTCTTCATGTGAATCAATGTCCGTTTGTTGTGTTGTCTCATTGCATGTCACAGTCATCGGTTCATCAAGACAAGTAATAGTAATGCTGTATAAATAAAGTAATGAGAGAAAACAATAGCAATAATTATCGGATTCGTAAGAGAAATTTAGAAGATGCTTTGATGGATTGAATAACTATTTTGAACATTGAAGATCTTTATTTCAGAAATTGAAAAATGCAGGAAAAGGAAAATCATTTAGTAAATAAAACAATAAATAATGTTTTTTTAGCCTTGCTACCCCGAGGCTCTTCGGGCTTTGGTCATCCTGATAGACCAGTTCTTGAGATATGTCCCCTTTCTTACAGTCTGTATGGAAGGGCCTTCCTCCCCCTCCTCCTCGAGAACAACATAGCAATCCATATCTTCGTCCTCTAGGAACAAACTCCTCATCGCTGCAAGTGCTTCTTCCTCGTCTAATCCGTAAATAGTGTCGGCCTGCTTGAAAGTGTGCTCAAGATGAGGTATTGGCTGCTCCAAAGGGTAATAGGGGCCGCGCCAAGATGGCGACCAGTCGTTGAATTCCTGCCAAGTGTACTCATACCCCAGACCAAAAGTGGTGCCATGTTCCTTGAGCTTTATGGGCTTCGTGATCCCTTGGAGGTTCTTACCGAGCCCTTTGCCTGGATCATATCTTCTCCAGTTCAGGATGCTCTCAATCTTGCTATCCCACCACTTGTCCTTGTCGATAGCATTGACCCGCTCAATGAGGTGGTAAGTTCCCCCGCCTATCATCTTTTTTCCGTCAATCACCAGAATAGTTTGACGACTATAAACGGGGTTTCTACCGTCACCATGAATAATCACCTCTTGGTGGTTCCAGTCAAATTTCACCGCCTGATGTAGCGTTGATGCTACGAACCCAGCAACATGAATCCAGGGTCTTCCTAACAACAGGTTGTAGGATGCTGGCACATCTATCACCTGGAAATCTACTTCGAACCAAGTCGGTCCCATCTGCAGACATAGACTGATCTCCCCCATGGTGGACCTCTGAGAACCGTCGAAGGCTTTCATATTGATCGCTCCATCCCTTATCTCATGTAGCCCTTTACCCAATTTCTTAAGTGTTATCAATGGGTAGATGTTAAGACTAGGACCTCCATCGATCAGATTCTTGAGATGAAATGATCTTCGCATTGCACGGTGATGTGCAGCGCTTTGTTGTGCCCCAATCCTTCAGGTGGTAGCTCGTCCTCATGAAAGGGGATTTTATGACTCTCTAGTACCTGGCCTACCATATTGGCCATTTCCCCACTAGTGATGTTGTTTGGAACATATGCTTCACTCAACACTTTCAACAAAGCATTTCTGTGTGTTTCGAAATTCTACAGCAGAGAGAGGATGGATATCTGTGCCGATGTCTTGTTCAGCTGGTAGATGACTGAATACTCCTTAGCCTGTACCTTTCTCCAAAGGTCATCTGGACCTATTTCGATAAGGGAAGGCCGGTTGGCAGCCTGCTTGCTTGACTCGGCCAGATGCTCATGGGTGTAGATCCTACCAGTTCTCGTCATACCCTGTGCTGCGACTGCTTCCTCAGACTTGAGCTTGCCTTTCCTTCTTTCCTCGGCTGTGTAGTCCCAAAGGATAGCGTTTGAATAGAAGGGTGGCATGGTTGGCATTTCCACCAGAATTGGTGCAGCCATCCTTACTTCAAACGGAATGTGTGTTCGGGGTGGCAAGACTGCGACCTCGAATGGTGCCGGTGCATTTGCTGGAGATACAAACTCAACTTCAATTGGCACTGGTGACTTTTCAGGTGGAGCTGCTTCAAACTCGAATGGTATAGACATATTCACCTCGGCGTTCTCAGATGGTTGAATCTGGACTATGATCGGTTTGAGAGTGACTGCGGGTTTCTTTGGGTCATCTCCTTCTGCGATCAACCCGATTGATCCCTCGGGATCCCAATCATCTTCTATTTCGATCATGTGGATACCTCTACCCTTATGGTCTTTCATAGGATTGTCGGGGACGTTTGGAGCGGGGTCTTTTTCCACAATAATCTTGTTGTCAATGAGAGCCTATATTTTGTCCTTCAGAGAGCGGCATTCTTCAATAGTGTGTCCTTTCATGCTGGAATGGTATGCACAGGATTTTTTTGGGTTAACCCACTGAGAAGGGTTCTCAGGGGTGGCAGCAGGATAGGTGTTACATAACCAGCAACTTTGAGATTTTCATACGGCTGGTCAATGGGCTCGACTATGGCGGTGTATTGCTTTGGAGGGTGGCGATCAAAATTGGGACGAGGTCTGGGAAAGTTTTGGCGTGCAAGGGGTGATTGGTAATGGGATGGATGGGAATTATAAGTGTGGTAGACATGAGGGGGTTGTGAATATCTGGGCGAAGTAGGTTGATATGTGGGCGGTGGAGCTTGGTCGGAAGGTGATGGAGCTTGGTAATTTGGTGAGGGTGCTTGGTAATTCGGGGTTGGCTGGTATGTAAGTGGAGATGTTGGATAAGTTTGGTATTTGAGTAGGGACTTGGCTCTTTGTGCAACCATTACGGCTCCCACGTCTCTCTTCTTAGACACACCACCGGACTGTAAAGCCTTGTTAGTGGCTTGCAAGGCTTCAATATTTGTAACCTTACCGCTTTTAATACCTTCTTCAATCCGCTCACCAATTTTATGATATCAGAGAACTTCTGGCCTTCAAGCATCATTAACCGTTCATAATACTGCGGGTCTTGAGCCCGAACGAAGAACTTGTTCATCTGCTCTTCCTCTAGAGCAGGTCTGACTTTAGCGGCTTCGGACCTCCAGCGAGTAGCGTACTCGTGAAAGGTTTCTGTGGGTTTCTTCTTCAAATTTTGAATGTAGAACACATCTGGTGCATTCTCTG
>ML365441.1:0-52481 GCA_005239505.1 Nicotiana paniculata
ATTGCTTAGGGTACTTCATGAGCACAAAAAGGCGATTGGGTGGACCATTGCAGATATTAAAGGGATCAGCCCATCATTTTGCATGCATAAAATCTTTTTGGAAGATAGACATCGCCCGAGTGTTTAACAGCAAAGAAGGCTAAATCCCATCATGAAAGAAGTGGTGAAGAAAGAAATAATAAAATTACTAGATGCAGGTATCATTTTCCCTATTTCTGACAGCAACTGGGTGATCCCGGTTCAATGTGTGCCCAAAAAGGGAGGGATGACCGTGATTGAGAATGAGAAGAATGAGCTAATTCCTAATCGCACTGTTACGGGTTGGAGAGTTTGCATTGATTATAGAAGGCTCAACAAAGCAACCCGCAAGGATCATTTTCCACTCACATTCATTGATCAAATGCTGGACAGATTATCAGGTATGCCCAGAGGATTAGGATAAAACCATGTTTACTTTCCCTTATGGCACATTCGCCTTCAAGCGAATTCCATTTGGTCTTTGTAACCAGCTACCTTCCAGAGATGCATGATGGCTATTTTCACTGACATGGTGGAAAAATTCGTAGAGGTATTCATGGATGACTTCTCAGTCTTTGGGTCATCTTATGATGATTGTTTGAAAAATCTGAGCATGGTGTTGGCCCGCTGTGAAGAAACGAATTTGGTGTTAAATTGGGAGAAGTGTCACTATATGGTGCAGGAAGGCATTGTTTTGGGTCATAGAGTATCTAAAAGTGGCATCGAAGTTTATAAGGCAAAAGTGGAGGCAGTTGAATAACTACCTCCACCAATTTCAGTGAAGGGCATCCGGAGTTTCTTGGGACACGCAGGATTTTATAGGCGCTTTATTAAAGATTTTTCTAAAATTGCTACTCCGTTGTGCAGGTTGCTGGAAAAAGATGTCAAGTTCAATTTTGATGCACCCTGCCTGAAGGCATTTGAGGAGCTCAANACCACCACTGAAAAGGAGCTGTTAGCTGTGGTGTGGGCCTTTGAAAAATTCCGAGCATACTTGGTGGGCACGAAAGTTATTGTCCACACAGATAATCTAAAGCTAGATTGAGGCGCTGGGTTTTATTATTGCAGGAATTTGATGTGGAGATAAGAGACCGCAAGGGCACTAATAACCAAGTAGCTGACCATCTGTCAAGGCTGTTAAATCATGATCATGTTGAGGAGGGTGGAGATATTAACGAAGTCTTTCCTGATGAGCAACTTTTTGCTATAACCCAAGACCCTCCTTTGTGGTATGTCGATTACGTGAATTATCTGGTGAGTGGGTACTTCCTCCGGAAATAGAATCTAAAGCAAGGAAGAGGTTCTTACGCGATGTGAAATTTTACTACTGAGATTAGCCCTACCTGTACAAAGAATGTGGTGATCAGTAATGAGGAAATGTATTCCTGATTTAGAAGTGGAACGGGTGATGTATGATTGTCATGCACCACCATATGGAGGCCATCATGGTGGCGATCGAACAGCAGCGAAAGTGCTACAATCTGGGTTCTTTTGGCCAATGATATTCAAAGATGCCCACGCATTTGTTAAAAAGTGTGACCAGTGCCAGAGAACAGGAATGATAACAAGGAAGCACGAGATGCCTTTGAATAATATCTTGGAGGTAGAGATTTTTTATGTATGGGGGATAAACTTTATGGGTCCATTCCCATCATCCAGGGGAAATACATACATTTTTATGGTAGTTGACTACGTGTCGAAATGGGTGGAGGCAATTTCATTGCCGACGAATGATCCCATGGTTGTCGCTGCGTTTGTGAAGAAGAATATATTCTCCAGATTTGGTACTCCACGTGCCTTGATTAGTGATGAAGGAACCCATTTTTGCAATCGGTTGTTGAATAACCTTTTAGCTAAATATGGGGTCTGTCATCGAGTTGCAACAGCATATCACCCTCAAACTAGTGGACAAGCAGAGGTATCCAATAGAGAAATCAAGAAAATACTAGAAAAAATGGTGGGTGTGAACAGGAAAGATTGAGCTGCTAAGTTAGATGATGACTTATTGGCATACAGAACAGTGTACAAAACACCAATTGGGGCATCACCGTACAAGCTGGTCTATGGGAATGCATGTCACTTGCCCGCAGAGCTTGAACACAAAGTGTATTGGGCCATCAAGAAGCTAAACATGAACCTTGAAGCCGCGGGTGAGAAAAGATTGCTGCAGTTGAATGAATTGGATGAGTTCAGGTTGTACTCATACGAAAATGCCAAACTTNTAGCCAGGCCAATAGGTTTTATTATTCAATTCTAGGCTTAGACTGTTTCCTGGGAAGCTGAAATCGAGATGGTCAGGCCCATTTGAGATAGTGAGAGTCACCCCATATGGTGCACTTGAGTTGCGAGCTATACATGGTGAAAGAAAAATTTTAGTGAATGGACATAGAGTCAAACACTATTGGGGTGGCACCATAAATCGTGAGAAGACCAAAGTCATGCTCGCTGATGAGTGAGGCGAGATTCTGCGTCGTGCCGCGACGTTAAATCAGGCACCTCATAGGAGGCAACCTATTGACTTGTTGTAATCGTCGTCCCACGACATTAACTAAGGCGCTTATTGGGAGGCAACACAATTCTTAGTTACATCTTAGCATAGCTAGAAGTAGTTCGTGTAATTATAGGTACTAACGATCTTGCGAGTGCATTCGGGTGAAAGGAGCAGTGTGCTAGCATGACGGAAATCCTAGCTAAAGCCATGGGGCACTGGGCGATAAGCCCCTAACTCCTGGATAAAGCCAGGGGAACCGGGAGATAAGCCCCTAACGCCTGGCTAACGCCAGGGGGGCCGGGCGATAAGCCTCTAACGCCAGTTGGTCTGGGCTTTTCAGCTCTAACGCCAGGTGCCCGGGATTTATGACTAAAACGCACACCAAACGCCAGGTATGTTCCCTCTTCTTATTTTTACACATCCCAACTCTCTCTCAAGAAAGGGTTTACTCCTAAGAACACCACCAACACCAATTTTCTCGCACACTCATACCATAACAAACACACACATCTTCACCCACACAACACCCACAGCACACACAAATCTGCACAATTTCGATTTCGTGGTGCACTTCATCCGACAAACACACATCAAGCGTTGAGGTATGATTCTATCCCTACCCTTTGTTACTTCGAATTGGGTATTACAAGTATGAAAGGTGTATCCTTGATTCATGGTGATTCTTTATGGGTTTATGCAATTCATGGTCATATTGTATTATGTTGTGAATCCCAATCCCCGAACCCTTTAGGAATGGGATGAAATTGTGAAGCTAAGTGGTATTATGGAACTCCAACCAGATTTGGGTACATGAGGCAGTCCATCAAGTCCATAAGATCTCCCATGGCAGTTGTGCTAGCCAAGTGCTCGATGTAATGCCTCAATGGCAATACATATCCTATTTGGAGCCAGAGTCTACGGGAAACAGACCACTAGTGTCATGCATCGTGAACTCCATGAAATTTTAAGTGTGAAGAGGCTCACGAGAAGCCGTATGTGTCAATTATTCGTAAACGTTCCAAGGTAAAGTCTGAGTAACCTTGGTAAATTGGAAAAACTTATAGTACACACGTTGTGACACCCACTAACTACTGATCCATTGTGCAGGGAAAAATGATGCTACCCAGAAGAGCCACAGGTAAAGAAAAGGTCACGTCTTCGGCCCCAGCGAAAAGCAAAGCAA
The DNA here is from genome assembly GCA_005239505.1 of Nicotiana paniculata. Taxonomy (NCBI): domain Eukaryota; kingdom Viridiplantae; phylum Streptophyta; class Magnoliopsida; order Solanales; family Solanaceae; genus Nicotiana; species Nicotiana paniculata. Next base: position 3,693 of record ML365441.1, read on the forward strand.
AACCCCCCACCACCTCAGAAGAAAAGAAAAGGGGGAGATGTTACTTCCAGCATGACTGGTGAGGAAGTAGTAGTTGTCGTCGCTGCTATGAGACAGCAGCCCGTTGGTCAACGGGAATATGGTATCAACAGCATACCAGTGCAATCCAGGAAATGGTATGCACGCTGCAAGCCAAAGCATGTTCACCCTGAAGGGGCCATTAAGGAAGGGAGTCTGAGAACAAAATTCCCAGGATTTGGAAGAGCATCTATGACTTGGGTTTAGGATACGTGTTCAGGCACAATGGTCACATCAACCTTAACTTAGTCAAGGAATTCTATGCAGGGTTTGACCTAAGGACAAGGACGGATTGGTGCCAATTCGTGGGCACTTGGTGGATTTTTCGGCCAAGGCCATATGCGATTTTCTAGGTGAACCAAATGTTCCGGTGGAGCCTCTAGAGCAATTCATCCGCCATCCCAACTATAGATAGGTGAGACACACACTGTGTGGGGTTGAGTCCAGGGCTGCTTGGATTCGGGATAGAGCCACAAATTTCCATAAAAGGTTTCTCAAGAAGAAAATGAAGGTTGAAACCCAGGTGTGGCTTAAAGTGATTAATGCACGGATACTACCATGCAATCATGACACCTTAATCAGCCGAGAGAGGATTTGTGTGCTCTACTTCCTCATGACGGGGAAGAGAGTGAATGTGGGCCATCTGATGCGCTATCAAATGGGGTTGGTGCGTTCCAACAATAGAATTGATCGAATACCATTCCCAAACTTCCTGACTCAGTTCCTGCTAAATGAGAATGTAGCGGTTGATCCTAACTTTGACCATACCATTGATCAACTCGCACAAGAGACTGATATCACTGGTTTGAGACTGAAGGAAGAGTCTTCACTGACCACTGCAGAGCGCAATGTGCGGGATGATAGCTTCATGGCCCATCTTTATGGGATGATGGATTTGCAGTTGCGAATAGGAGGTCGGCCAGCGTCAGTTGATGAGAGAGATGAGTTGGATCAGAGATACCCGCTCAATGCTCATGCTCAGCAGATGATTGGAGCGGGTGAGGGATACAGGCTCCCAGATGATGAGGATATCAACACACCTGACGATTCTGATGCAGAGCCGATGCGCTCAGATGAGGAAGATGATGAAGAAGATGTGCATGAGGAGGAATGGAGAGCGTCAGATGATGAGGACGCTGAATGATCAGGGAGTTCTTGTACCTTGCTTTCATTACTTGTTTTGTCTTTATATGATGCACTGAGGACAGTGCATGAATTAAGTGTGGGGTGTTATACATACGTATTGTGGAATTGTTGTACTATATGTGGTGTCGTGTTGTAGTTTTGTATTCATGATAGTAAATGATTTTTCTTTTAAGTTTTGTAAGTTTTGTAGTTGTTTTTTTGGTTTTTTTTATATATAAATATGTGGACTTTTCCCGACGATGGATCTCCTAGACAGTTCATTTGAGGGAAGTAAGTCTAAAGAAAATACCAAAAAGATTTTTGTTTTAGGTAGTGTAGTAATTCCCCCTTGGTTTTTTTTTTACCACGGTTCTTTTCCAAGGGTGTAACTTGAACCGGGTACTTTAAATTATTTTTGTTTTTTCAGAGTAGTTAGGAAGAAACTGAGTTACTCTGAAATATCCTATGACATGTTTGATGCCGGCATATTAGGTTATGACATACATGCTGCTCTCCCTTATATTTCGTTTGACATGTGATGTCTGAGAAAAAAATAAATAGCCTATTTTGTGACGCCTTAGCTAAGTTGCTTGACTTGTATGCTACATAGTGTGATAGTGCTTAATTCTATCAATTTTGTGTGCTTGCTTGACTTGAGAGTTGAATAAAACCGTTGTGATTGAATCATGTGCAATGTGTGAGTGAGGTTTAGTGATGTTTTATGTTATCCTGTGTAGTCTAGAACTTGCCACGTGTGTTAATTGAAGCGAAATTGTAGGTTATGCTAGTCTAGGGGATGACGTAGGCATTTTCTTGCTTGATCAAGGATGTGCTTGTCACATAAGAATTACATTTTCCATTGCTAACCCCTTTGAACCTTTAGACCTTTTCTTTGGTACCCACATTACAAGTCGTACCCCTATTTTGTTCTTAAAGTGAGATTTTTGCACCTTTTCCTCCTAAGGCACTTAGTCGCTAAAAGAAGTAAGGTGAGATATTGGGGATTAACTTTTGAGTGGAGCCATGGAAAGGCCTGTTAGTGCACTAAAAATTGTATTCAAAAGTCACTAGTCATTGAATCTTCATGTATGGAGTGTGTGTAGGAAAGAAAGAAAAAATAATGATAGTAAAGTATGTACAAAAAGATACACACCTCAAAATTTTTATTAATTTGAGCTAGTGAAAATATAGAAGTGCTAATTGAAAAAAGGCTATGTTGAATATGAATTGTGGCAAGAGAATTTGTTGAGAAGAATATGTGTTGAATTGTGAAGGTAGTGTATTAAAGTGCTTAGGAGGGTTAGTCACTATTCCTAAATATATCCTACCCGTCCCTTAGCCTACATTACAACCTTAAAAGTCCTAATTGATCCTAGATTTGGCTAACTTGAATTAGTGGAGATCTACACTACGGGCAAGCTTATGGTACGACCACGGGATGCATGTGAATTCTTTGTGAGAGTGAGTGAATTTGTTCAATTTTGTGGTGTACTTAAATAATGTTCAAAAGCATATTTGAATGTGTGGACTAGTTATATTCACTCTTTTGTTGTTGGTGAGGGCACATGATCTCATGAACGATTGGTAATATTGTAATTTTCTTGTTGGGTAGGTGCGTGAATTGAGAGGGCTTAGTAGTTGCAAGTCGACTCTTGAGGTTGGGTGGTTGCAATTAGGTTGATTCGTGTGATTGATTAAATTGTTATACTTGGGCATGTTTAAAGAAGGGAAAGAATGTGAAATTTTGTATGTTCATACTTGATTGCCGGTATCGATCATAGTTAAGGAGTAATGTGTGTGATTGAAAAGTAAATACTCCTTGTTAATGAAATGTGTATATGTTGAAGGATATTGCTCGAGGACGAGCAAGAGTCTAAGTGTGGGGTGTTGATGCGTGGCTAGAATCCATAGTTTTAAGCATTATGTACCTTACATTTTATGTGCTTTTGTGATAAAAAATACACGTAATATGTGCATAATGGAGTCTATTTCATGTGTAGGTGAATTGGAGATGGAAGACGAGCTAAATGGGTGCATAAACATCAAAAATATGCTCAAGAGTCGAAAAGGAGTGACCCGGGCCATAGCCGGGCATTTTGGCCCTAAAGCCTGGCATGACCAGGCGTTAGTGGGGCGTTAGAGCCCAAACGCCAGGCATGCCCAGGCGTTAGTGGGGCGTTAGAGCCCAAACGCCAGGCCTACCCAGGCTATAGCTGGGCGTTTGGGGCTTAACGCCTGGGGTCCCTGGTCCGGTCAATTCCGAGTTTTGAAGGTTTGAAGTGTTTTCCGGTTTGAATAGAAGTCTCCTACCCTTTTAGGGTTTATCCCAAACATATAAAGAGACCCAAAAACACAACTTGGAGGAGGATATGCCATTTTTGGAGAGAAGATACACACAAAATCATTGAGGAAGCAAAGGATTATCAGTTTCTTCATCTTATTCTAGTATTTTCCATTTATGCAACACTTATGCAATTGTTTGATTCTAGCATGAGTGGCTAAACACCCATTGTTCTGGGGTTGTGGTTTATCCATGAATATTGTTATCCGACATTAACTTAACCTTGATTATAGTTCACTCAATATATGGTTGTTTCTTCAATTCTGAGCTTAATTGCTTCATTGTTTGGCTAGCAATTTGGTTCTATATACTATCTATGTTATGCTTGGGAAAGCCGTATATAGATTAGAGAAGAATTGAAGAGAGCGCGATCTTAACCCTTCAGGGGAGCGGATTTGTGGTTAGGATAGGAATATACCTAGTCACCGTGCTTAATTAAACATAGTAATCTTAGTGCGTTCTAATAGATTAATTTCATAGGAATATAGGCGTTAATCTGTTGAGAATAGGCGAGTAGTACTTCGGGAGAAGGCTACGAGAGCAATTATCGATTAATTAGCAACCATGAGTGGATTATATGAAAGGGAGTGTTAATTAGAATGCAATACGAGTAGTGAAATTGATCACAACCCTGAAATATTTGTCTCTACTGAATACACACAACAATATTCTTGTCACTTGATAATTAGTTAGTTCATAGAATGGTAGTATAAATTAGTGACATTCCTAGATTTTATTTTGGCTCGATTAAATAACAATTAGAGTGATTCAATAAGTAGTTTACGCAAGTCCCTGTGGGTTCGACATTTGATTTAACATTATATTACTTGCTACGACCATGTATACTTGCGTGTGCGTTTGGGACCAACAATCCCGCACCTGCGGTCTCCCCACCGCAGGTGTGAAACTCCAGAAAACAAAAAAAACTTCAAAAATTGCATAAGTCCAATATTTCAAGCATCCGAAACACACCCGAGGCCCTCGGGACCTCAACCAAACATACCAACTAGTCCTAAAATACCATACGAACTTAGTCGAGCCCTCGAATCACACCAAACAACACTAAAAACAGAATTCACCCTCCGATTCAAACTTGATGAATTTGAAATTTCTAATTTCTACAACTAATGCTGAAACCTACCAAACCACATCTAATTGACCCCAAATTTTGCACACAAGTCATATTCAACCTTACAGACCTACTCCAACTTTTGAAATTAGAATCCGACCTCGATATCAAAAAGTCCATTACCGGTCAAAATCTCCAAAACTTCGACTTTCGCTATTTCAAGCCTAAATGAGCTACAGACCTCCAAAACACAATCCGGACACGCCCCTAAGTCCAAAATCACCCAATGGAACTAACGGAACTCCAATCCATTGTCGTCTTCACACAGTTCCGACTACGGTCAAAATCCTAAGACTTAAGCTTCCGTTTAGGGACTAAGTGTCCCAAAACACTCTGAAACTACAACCAACACCTCCCGGCAAGACACATAAGAAGAAAAAGACACGGGAAAAGCAGTAGACAAGGGATCGGGGCTATAACTCTCAAAACGATCGACCGGGTCGTTACAATCGTGCATCTTGCAATGTATCCATAATATATCATTAATCTATCCTGAGCGCTTTTGTGTATCCAAAGTATATAAAATGTTCTACGATGTATAAATTTTGTATGTATAAAGTGTATCATGCATTTTATTACGTAGTGATGTAGTAAAATGTATATATGAAAGATTTTCTAGAATTTAATATAATTTTAAAAATTACTATGGTGATAATTATTGACAATTTATATTTATTATATAGTATTTATTTGAATGTGCATTTACATTCTTTGTACGTAAATGGGTGTTTGATTTAAAGAGTGACGAACATATTATTGTGTATTAAATAAATAAAGCCATGAAACCAAAATCATAACAATAAGGATATATTATTTTGAAGATGACCGACTGCTTTCATTTAGCCAATTAAGAGCCAACAACAACAAAAATTTAAAATAATTTACATAATTTTTTGATAGTCAGAAAGTTAGGTATCTAAAATCACATGAAAATTTATTGTTTTCAAAGATTAAATACCATAAGCGGCATTAAGAAAAATGATTTTGCATATCATTAGTGGATGATCGGAACGCTTCGATGGCAACAAAATCTACCACATTTGAGCAAATTTAGGCTAGTTATTATAATTTATTTGGGGCTATAAATTGTATGGATCAAATCATGGCTAGCAAATGGTAATAGTTTCCATCGACCAGCTACAAATGAAATTTACTCAACAAAAAATGGGTTACATGGATAAAAAAATAGATAATTAAATAGTTATCTATCCATATTATCCACTTAAAATAGGTTGGATAATGAACTTTTTAAAATATGGGTCAAATATAGATAAGAATCATATTATCCACTAAAAAATGATTAACTAATGAGTTTTACTTTACATTTGCAAAAGATTCAAATTGGGGGTTTCTAAAGTTTGGGACGCTAGAAATTCTTTCAAAAGTTATCATATTTAAAAAGTCATGGATAACATGGATATGCATATTATCCGTCGATTAACCTTTTTTTCTATTCGTATTAAATATAGGTCGGGTCGAATAATTCCGGTTTTATATTACCAGTTTTCGTCTCGCCCATATTCGACCCAACCCGCCCGTTTGTCACCCCTACTTGTGAAGAATGAGCAAATCGATGAAAGTGGAATACACAGGTAAAGGAGGAGATGAGGAGGATGTTGCTCAAAAAGTTGAATTGCCCTTAATTGAAGTTAACTCCGTTAAGCTTCAGTTAATATTTGGATAAAAATGATAGAATTACACATAAATACATTCCACACATATATTGCAACTCGGTGGCCTATATATAACTTTGCAAAATTGTAGCCCAAAAATAATAGGCCAAAATTTAACATCTAACTCCAATTAGGTTCTCGAAAGTCATGTTCTTATTTTTCTAAAGCTCAAGCTTCTAACTAATTCTCCGAATCAATAATTGTGACTCAAACGTTAGTTCAACAAATCAAATCCAGTTGGGTGGTGAAAATTAAATTATTTAATAATTCATCGTTGTTGAACAAGCTTAAATAAGTGGGTTGAAATTTCAAATTTGATTTGTGAGAGTATAAGTGGGTTGAAATTTCAAATTTTAGAGTGGGTGTTGTTTAGAATTGTTAGAAAGGATCTAAGGAGGTTATTTATAAAATTTAAAGTCATTTAATGAAGATTTGAACTAGTTTTGAACAAGAATTGTACTTTTATACAAAAGTACATTATGCATATAGGTGTATAAAGTGTAAAATAGTTATAAGAGATTTTTATACACTCATATACATTATTAAAAAATATTGTACATTGTTACACAACAACTGATTTCGTCTTCTTTCTTACGCCTTTTCTGAAATTTAACTCAAATCTAGCTCATATCTACTCCAAATTACTTTAAACTTAACCTTTGAGATGTGTCGAATCAATTGGAACAACACTCAATCCAAATAACTGACAAACTTGAAAAATCCAATTTCCATTTTATAAAGTGGGTTATGCGGACCGCATAGCCATTTCGCGGGCCGCATATCCGTCGTAGATTTGGTAGGAGAAATTTTTAATGAGATTTTGCGGTCCAGTGTGTGGACCGCAGAACAATTATGCGGATCGCATATCTGCCGCAAATCTATCCAGATCCAACTCAAATTTAGAGAACTATATTGCGATCTATATCACGGACCCCATATTTGCGATCGCTGATCGGCACGAAGGGTTATATTTGAAATTTTTTTAACCCAACTCCATTTTAATAAAAGGGCCTAAAGGGTTTTCTTAGAGAGGAAATCAGATTATTTTGAAAAGAGGGGAGCAATTTAAAGAGAGAGGGAGAAGGTCCAAGCTTGCTACTCCTCAATTTCTTGCCAATCTTGGGGAATTCAAGGAAGGGAACACACTAAGTCTTCGGCTAACAAGGTAAGACTTCACCCCTAGCTTACATGCAATGTTTAGTAATGAATTCATAGGTAAGATTTAGGTGTTGGAGCTTATGAAATGGTGATTGAAATCCATAAGCTTAATTTTGAAATTGGAATTTTGTGAAGAATAGGGAAAGGAGGGTGTGTGATGGAAGTGTTGGTTGAGAATAGTTGGTGACTATGCATGTATTGTTTGGGGTTCAGCTACTACCCGTGGATAGTTATGGAATAAATGTGATTATGGAAGGGGTGTAAGGAATGAAGACTATTACTGGAGGTTGCTAATGCTATGCACACTAAGTGTTTGATAAAATACCTAAAAGACCTAAGCATGAGAATATCTTACTAATAATGGTTCAATTAAACTATTTTAATGTAGATTGAAGTTGCTAAGAGTAGTGGAGCGTCGTAGAGACCCTAAGGAAAGGCTCAATTAAGGTGTGTTAGCTAAACTCCCTCCGTAGAACCGGATTCCATGATCTCCAAGTATGGTTGTCCAAGTTCCTATTCTCATTGTGTTAAATTGCTTCAAATGAACGATTTATCAAATGCCTATGTATTCAAGTCTTGTTTCAATTACCATCGTTAAGCTCTCCTTTGAAGAATATTTCAAATGTGATTGATTTATCGAATATCTATGAATTCATCTCACGTTTCAGTTGAAATTTTTATGCTCTCTTTTGGATTTCAAGTGTTCTAACTCATGTATTTGCACTTATAATTCTCCAATGTTTTAGATACCTATAATGTTTTATGATGACCCATGACAAGTAAAGGAAGTGAAAGCATGAAAATCATAAGTGCAAATTTCCAAAATGAGAATGATGATGTATTGTATGTTCCAAGGAAAAAGAAAAGAAAAGGTTTTCATGAAAGGCTATATGAAATATTTTTGGGAGTATTGTTATGTAACCGAGAAGGTGTAGGTTGAAAGGACTATACCCAAAATTACATGTGACAATGTAGGAGTCGATTGGGACAAGTCTCTTTCGTACCATTATGAGATTATGCTCCAATATTTGGATGATGTATTGTTTCTAGCACAGATATATCGATCCACACGGTATTGTGGTGAGACGGCTTAATCGATCGGACCGAGATCGAACGTCATGCCACGCACATGATGGTTATATATTATATTATTATGTCGGTAACTAATGAACTCCCAACCTAAACGCTATTGCTCATTTGAAGTTTTTACTTATATTTCACATCCTTATCACGTTTTGAACTTAGCATTTCAAATAATGTTGACTTTTCTTACTACTTCCAAGTATCTCTCTCCTTATATTGGCATTCCATTCCATGTGAGGGTACTTAGTTTTACATGCTAGTACTATTCCATATATACTAATGTCCTTTTGCCGAGGACACTGCATCTTTAATAAATACAGGTGGTATCTCAACAGGCGACACAGACTCTCTACAGGAATATAACCTCTCTTCAACAAATTTTGGTGACCCTACTCTATATCGGGACCCATTATATTGTATTGTCTCGTTGTACATTATTTTGAGGTATAGCCAAAGCCTTGCTTTTCTCATGCCCATTTAGAGGCTCCATAGACATATTATAGGTCATGTTTTGAATGGGGGGAAAGCTATAAATATTGTTCTTGTCAGTTGCTTCACTTATGAACGATGGACTTGGTATTATTTTGCCATCTAACAATAAAATTTCCTAATTAATGAAACTCAGTGTTGTACATTTTTATCCTCTTGATTGACTATCTCTTTCTTGAATCATTCATAGGCAAAGTTAGATAGTAGGCACCAAATAAGGTTGCTTGAGTGGATATCTCGGTTGAGTCCAATCCCACTTCCCTAGGTTGGGGCATGACACTAACGTTGGGCTAAAGAATAAAAAAAGCTATTTACAAAGTGGGCCAAATATGGGCAATTTTGGTATAAATGGGGTAATTCTTTAAAGAAAACACACTTTGTTTTAATTGAACGTCCAATGTGCTTAGCAAAAATAACACAAGGACTAAAATAGAAATTATGCTAAAATACGAAGACTAAAAAGTTATCAACCAAAAATAAAAAGAAGAGAAAGGGGAGGAAAAAAAGGATACCACGTATGCTCGTAATATGTAGTACGTAGTGAAAATGGGAAACTCATTCAAAATGTCTTTAATTGAGTGTATGCCATCAATCGGAAACTCGTAGCGTTCATGGTTAGTCAAAATTTATAGTATTTGTTTATATAAAGATAATTGTGAAGAATCATTTTACTCATCTTGTCTTCTTGTCATCAGGTTTCATAAGCTGCACAGGGGCTGCTGGTATCCTGATCCACCACTCTCTAATCCGTCGGAGATCTCTTTCGCTGCTAATTTTTCTCAGAGGCATGTTCGTTGTGAAAGACTCCAAGAAAGCAAAAAGAATCAAATGTTTAAGTGGCACAAAAGCAAAAGCCAAGGCCATGATCACCAGTAGAAGAGCTGTCCTGTCGGTTGCCTAAACATGATGAAAATAAAATTCATATCACCAAGAATAGATACTTTGCGAAAATTGTAGACTTAACAATGATCTTTATATATTCCTAAAATACTGAGTGCAATTATTTCAGTTTAGAGAGAATTTGTATCTAGATAACTTCTTCACTCTAAGCTTGTGTAACTAAGGGGGAAAAAGCTTCAAAACCTGCGCAGTAACCAATTTCTAGAGCTTCTTCAAGTCCAGCTATTGCTAGGTTTTCCATCACTTCCATGTATGCATTAAATATCTCAAACCATGAAGCTATAGTACATATGTCAACTCTTCAACATTATCAATGGCAGAAAAACAAATTGTTTCAAGTTTCCAGAGCTTCTGTAAAGTCCCAACTATTGCTAGGTTTTCACACTCAGCTTTCATGTATGTATTAAATCTCAAACTATAAAAGTGTAATCCCCTCCCATAACTTTCAATTATGCTAAGAATTAAGATATGACATCAAAACCCAAATATTGGATTGGTTTTAAAGCAGTTCAATACGAGGAATATATGATAATACCTGAGGAAGGACAGCAAATATGAGAGCTCGTACTTTCAGTAGAATAATGTTGCCACTTTGGATTAATGCCTCAAGTTGACTAATAGCTTCTTGCAATAACAAAAGCTGCTCAACAGCATTTTTTGGAGGAGGAGCTATGATTTTTAGTGGTTCTAATGGCCTCCCTTTTCCGACATTCCTATGCCAGAGCATGATAACTGCAAGCACAACTAACAGCGCAGGCAATGTGTACTTTATCCATCCCCTGCATATGAAAAATGAAACATTTCAGAAGAGCTAAGGATCCAGGGAAAAAGGATAGAGGAAATTGGTATATTTAAGACAGATAGAATCAACAGTGTTCTGACGGAAGACAGAAAATCGAAATTATCAGGTGAAAGCACAACAATTTTCCAGCCACCTCAAATAGAAGGAAGCTGATCAATTTCCATTCTCCTTTAACAGAAATGATTGCAACGACCTGAATCTTACTCCAACATTATAACACCTGGAAATTACTTCTGTATCCTAAACTTGACGTAGCAAAAAAGCGAAAAAAAAAGGAGAAAGGAAGAAAGAATAGAGAAGTAGGAGAGATGAGAGGGAAGAATAAGAGAGGGACTTTGTGAGAGAGAATGTTCATTTGGTATTACTCATCAAGTCTTCGAAAAAAAGTATATGATAGTCCCATAACTCCTAAAACTATTACTCCCTCCGTTTCAATTTAGATGACACATTTTCCTTATTAGTATGTTCCAAAAAGAATGACACATTTCTATATTTAGAAACAATTTAACTTTAAACTTTTTATTCTACCCACTTTACTCTTAATGAGAAACTTTTATAGTCACACAAATATTATGACTCCACTAAGCTTTTAGTACCACATGTTTCAAAAGTCTTCTTTTTTTCTTCAACTTTGTGCCAAGTCAAACTACATCATCTAAATTAAAATGATGGGAGTAAAAGTATTAGCTCTAACCAAGAAAATAAGATTAGGTAAAAGCTTAATCTGTAGCTAACGAACAAAACCTCATTCCAAACTAAAGATAATGTTATCTATATTGTACTTCTAACTAAAGAAAATACTACTATGCTTTAATTTCAAGCAAGTCGGAGTCGGCTATACGAATCCTCACTAACTATGCCGCTCCATTTAAACCAATTCCTAACTAAAAGATAAAGATAAATAAAATTAAAGTAATAATATTGCTCAATTGGGTGAAAATTTTGAATTAGATCGTGCTACTTTGAAATCCGAGGATGTTCAAGTAACAATCAGGGTTTGGTTTACTTTTTGGTAACCCAGATTTAGATGCTCAATCACGTTTTCGAAATAAAAAGTAAATCACGTTTTTGAAGCAAGAGCTTAGAAAAACTAATCACCCATCATTATTTTCAGCATATTGAGCTCTTTAAATAGTCCTTACAATGAGTAAAATTGATGAGGTTAAAGAAAACTAATCCTAATTAAACTAGAATAAGAATAAGGGTAAGAAAAACTAAAATAGAAAAGAGAATACTAGTAAGGATGGGATACCAACTAACAATACTAGTTTGATTAAAACTACAAATATAATCCTACTAAAATAAGAATTAAATTACTAGGGAACAAGAAAAAAGAAATCCTAATCTTCAAGGAAAGAAATCTTAATCTTGGATGGATTCTTGGGCTTCTTGAATTTCTTGGATTCTTGGCCTACTAGATCTTGCATCATGGTCCGATCTAGTATAGATTGTAGGTGCATCATGTGGACTCTTTGGTTGGAAAGGAATAAAAGATGCTTTGAAGGAAGCAAAGATCATATCTCTTCTGTTATAAACAGATGGTACAAAATTTATACTTTTGGAGTCAGAATAGTACCATAGAGTATTTGGATTATCTTTTTGATTCCTCGGAATACATGGGGAAATGATGTAACTATGCAACTGATGATGCCCTTCTGTAATTTTGTAGTACCTCCTTATTACTTTTTCGCAAAAAATTGCACTACATCTTGGTACTAGCATTAATGAAATTTCCTACATTGTCAAAAAGAAAAAAGGAAAGATAGGAGAAAGATAAATGCTCAGAACTTAATCAATAAAATTTCAGTCAACACTACTCCACAAGTACATTATTTAGAAAATTTAACTCTAAGCATCACAAAAACACAACTTCCCAAATGCAATTAGACCGTGTATGAGTTTCACAAATAGGTCTCATTGACAAAAAAAATTCAGATTATCTGTCTACTAAGTTGGAAATCCCATTAATCATAATTCTGTTTCAGATCTCAACATAAATCATATTGTCTTCTGGTACACCAACAACTGAATCAGTTCAAAGCCACTATTCTCCTTGGTCATGATAAATTTGGATCCCTTATTGATGTTCAAGACGCATAACAACCAATGTTGTTAAACAGAAATGAAGTCTGGCATATAGTGTCCCCACCTACAGCAGAAAGCTAGTGTCCAAATCTATGTTTAAAGGTCATATCCAGTTATGTCGGGCTCACACAATATAGCGGGAAAGATACCAAAGACATAATGTAGACAAGAAAGGAAGATGGAATCTAAACCAGATACAGGAGTAGTTTTGCCACCAAAAAGGATCAAGAGAAGTTTGAATACTTGCATATACATGATGACTGCCAGTCCAGGTCAGTACACTACAATCAACAAATAGATGGAGAAACTTCTCCTGAATTTTCAAGAATGAAATCTTTGTAGATTTTTAAAAAGGAGAATAGGTTTCTTGTATTTATGTGTATTTCTTACATCAAGCATCAAGCATCAAGCAAAGGTATTTATACACTAGGTCCTATGACTATTTTAGGAAGGAAAATACATTATAATCAATCACAAATTAGAATAAAATAAAATCTCAATCAGAATCAAATCTTTCCTAATAATTAAGCCAATCAACACTCCCCCTCAAGTTGGTGGAAAGATTTCGCACATGCCCAACTCGCAAACTAGTGTATGAAAAGTCCGTTTGTTAAGGCCCTTGGTAAACACATCAACTAACTGTTTTTCCGATGGCACATAAAACAAACTCGAGACACCAGTTGTAAATTTTTCTTTGATGAAGTGCTGATCAATTTTCACATGCTTTGTTCGGTCATGCTGGAATAGATTATGAGTTATACGGATGGCAGCCTTATTGTCACAGTATAAGGAAAGTTTTCCATAGCTCTATATTTTGCCTCTACGCTTGATCTAGCAATTACACCTTACTTCTTGCTTCTCCAAATAACCAAGTGTCCTCCTTCGAGCGTACAATAACCGAATGTAGATCTTCTGTCATCCAGAGATCCAGCTCAATCCGCGTCTATAAAGGCTTCTATTTGGAGGTGGTCATGTTTGAAGAAAAGTAGACCTTTGAGGATCTCGGGGATCATGCATGAACTAACTCACCACGCTAGCTGAAAAAGCATTGTCTGGTTTAGTGTGGGAGAGATAAATGAGTCTTCCAACCAACCTCTGATATCTCTCCTTATCAGCTGACTGTTCAACTCCGCTTTTTAACTTGTGATTGCTTTCAACGGGCGATTCTGCAGGTCTACAACTTGTCATACTAGTTTCTTTCAGGAGATCCAGAATATACTTCCTCTGAGAAATAAAAATTCCGCTTTGATCTAGCAACCTCAATTCCCAAGAATTACTGCAATTTTCCTAGATCCTTAATCTCAAATTCATCTGCCAACAACTTCTTCAATCGGCCCATCTCCTGTTTATCATCTCCTGATCTGTCATCAACATAAACTATGAGAAGAATAAGTTTACCCGTATGATGTCTTATGAAGAGGGTGTGATCAACATTGCTTTGTTGGTAATCAAAGGAGGTCATTGCTTCTATCAAACCAAGCTATGGGGATTGCTTCAGTCTGTACAAGGCTTTCTTCAATTTGCATACTTCCTTGACTTTGTGCAGTATCAGTTAGATAGTTATGTGTAAATAATCCTAGTCCCATATGTAGTAGGAGTAGAATATGTCTTAATCTCATATGTACCAGGAGTAGAATATGTGTTATATATAGGACACATTGTATCATTGCTAAAAGATAGATTTTTCCCCCGTGCATTCTCAACTAGGTAGAATCACCTCTTCCTCCTTACTACTCTCCCCCTGAAGAGGTGATGAGGTAGTACTATAATAGGGCTCAGATTCTTGAAAAGTAACGTCCACGCTAACAAAAGATCTCCTAGATAGAGAATGATAATATTTGTAACCTTTCTATGTCGGAGAATACCCAATGAAAACACTTTATAGCTCTAAGATCAAGTTTCCCAGAATTTCTAAGTGTGGACAAAGCAAATACACCCAAACACCTTTGGAGTATTCATTCTTACCTTTTAACGCTTCCAGAGGACTTTGAAAATTGAGGTTTTAAATAGCATTCTGTTGATAAGATAGGCAGCCACTAGAATAGCATCCCCCAATAAGGTTTTGGTAGATGCATGGTGAACATAAAAGATTTTGCTACTTCTAACAAATGCCTATTTTTTCTTTCAGCGACCCATTTTGTGCACTAGTGTAAGGACAACTAGTCTGATGGACTATCCCATTGGACTCCAAATAAGCATCGAATCTTTTATCCATGTATTTGTTGACATTGTCAGGTCTCAAGATTTTAATTTTCGCAACAAACCGAGTACAAATCATCTTATGAAATGACTGAAAATAAGAGAAAACTTCAGTTTTGGCTTTTAACAAATATACCCCAAGTCATCCTAGTGCAGCAATCAATGAAAGTAACAAACCATCAATTACCAGACAAAGAAACAGTTTGGGTAGGACCCCATACATCAAAATGAATAGTCATAAACAGAGTTGTGATTCTATTATCACTCACAGGACAAGTTTCTAGTATGCTTGGCATATTCACAATCATCACAGAACAAAGATTCAAATTGAGCCCTTGAAAACAAATCGGGATATAACTTCTTCAAAACAAAGAATGATGGGTGTCCTAACCGTCTATGCCGTTGTATTATTTCTTGGTTGACATCCTTACTTTCCCCCAAAAAAGCTTGACCATAGTTTTGAATTCCATCTTATATATACAAGTCATCATGCAATCTACACTGCCAAATACAATAATCGGAAAAGAACTTGATTTTACATTTTAGAGCTTTGGTGATGGCACTAATAGATAAAAGATTGACAGGGACTCAGGGACATGGAGCACGGATGATAGTTTAATATTAGGAGTACAAACGATAGAACCTGTTCCAGAGATAGGTGTTAGAGAACCATTGGTTATTTTAACATTATCTCCTTTGAGACACTAAGAATAATTTTGAATGTCTTTAGAAGATCATGCCATGTGTTTAATTTTATTAGAATCAACAATCCAAGAATTACGCACATAATTGGATGTGGCAACATTAGCGGAGTCAAGTTTGGCTAGGAGGCGACGGAGAAGCTGAATTCCATCCGAAGACAAGATTTCTCTGAAACCGTCTCTTTGAATGCCTCCATTTTTTCTGCCCAATTAGAAGAAAATCTGAAGAAAATTGCTCAAAAACAATTTACCTCGCTAGAAAAATATGTGTCTCGACGGAACCGAATGGAGTTTGTATTGCGGACAGCCACCAAGAGAGAAAACTCGACCTCTTTGATAAAAACGGAACCCTAGTGCTGCGAGGGAGATAAATCATCTCAAAAAGGCAGCAATGACTCTGGTAACATGTAATTTTTTTAGAAGAAGAAAAGGCTTTTTGTATTTCTGTGTATTTCTTACATCCCTAAGCAAAGGTATTTATACACTAGGTCATATGACAAGTTTCAACAAGTAAAAGAAGCAAGGTGAAGAAGGATACGAGGTACCCAGTTAATGAAGATTAACAGTATTTACAATTCAAGAAGAGGAATACAAGCATTTTGAGTTACCTTCAACAGTAATAGATGTATGTACAATCGGCCACACCCATCTCAGTTATGCCCTATGGGGGCTAACATGTGTAGTTTAAGAGAAGGGCGGGATATCAGGAATCCGGCTAGGGTTAGAGTAACCCAAAATGGTGAATGGATTGTTTGTGTTAGTTGACATTTCCGAAGGATATTACGAAGGTGTTAATAGATCTCCTTGTGGGACACTAAGATGGTACACTCTAGAATAGTATAGCTAGATGTGAATACTAGAATGTTCAAAAAAAAAATTTACAAAGATAGGCACTGGAAGCCTTGAAGGAATAAATATTACCTTAGTGTGGCTCCCGTCCCTAGTAAAGGGAGAAGGTTAGTCAACCCGAAGAGCCAGTGAATGGAGCAAGGGGAGCTAAAAGCAAGAGAATGTCTTGTTGAGGTTTTCAGAATAAAGTGATAGATAGAGATGTTAGCATGGAAATAAGAAGAGAGTTAATGAAGCATTAGGAGTAGATGTGATACATGGATGACAACGGTAGATCAAAGAAAAATGATGAATGGCAGTATTACACAGTCTATAGTCAAGGGAAGGGGAAAAAAAAGAGGTGACAAGCCTTGAGACAACAAAAGAATATAGGCCGTAAAGTCATACCCTCATTACGAGAAATAAGTTTGCGACTCTAACGTGATTACCGGAAGAGAAAGTTAGACCCCAGAGTAACAGAAATAAGTGTGGACTGGTGAATAAGATAAACTAAACATGAATTAGAGAGTGAGTGATTTGATAATAGTCGGCATCATGAGAATTTCAGAGATTGCGTTCCGGCGATAATAGAATGGACGACACAAGAATAACCTTTAAAGGTCATTCAGGAAGACGTTTCCCTAAAGCAAGCAATGTGAACAAAGTTAAGCTTAAGGGACTGTATGTGCCAGTTATATTAAGTGTAACCCTCGCGAGTAAGGAAATTTGTTATCCTTGGTACAGAAGGATTACCGCAAGGCGAGTAAGGGTCATCGATGATGTGAAAAGACACCAAAGATAAAGAGGTAAAACATATATATGTAGATCGTCGTAGCACTAAATCTTAGTACTCCCCTAAAGGGGGGAATATGGAGTGATGTGGCTTAAGTCAGAATTTAATGGTTCTAGTAATTATGGAATGGTAAAGGAAGAATGTGATTAAAAAAAATAAAAAAGGGATGAGATTGCACTTATTCAAAGCCTACAGAAATGCTACGATTCCAGAACATTATGCAAACACGGCGTCAAGGAGAGGAGGTAAGGGTTCCTGCCCGAGATGTTATTGATAGATAAGGAGCCAGTGCGAGACGTAAGTTAAGATAAAGGAAATGACCCAAGAATGATTACGTGGAATATTGATATGAGAATGAGCTAACGAGTAGTTAGTTGTTGATTCAGGAAGGGCCTAGTTATGGCTAGACAAGAGTATACAGACAAATCAACAGATCGTGCAAGATAAACAGAGTAAAACCCAATATGGTGAATCCAGCCTCGCAGTTAAGACATCGTGATCCTTGAGAAATATTTAGATAGGAGTTGGGGTAGTTAAAGGTACCATATGAGTATTACGGAAATAAAAGAGAATGCCACTGGAAAGACGGTCAAAATATCAGTTCAGAAGCAACCCTACAAGCACAAGGGCATGGAGGCAAGTAACTACGGATAATTATAGGTGAGGAAGGACATCAAAAATTCTATCGAGTATACAATGTAGTAAGCTCGCAACTTTAAGAGAGTCAGAAGGTCCTCCCTAAGTACTACAATGAAAGACTAGCTGAGGAGATAACGAAGAAGGACCTAAACATGGTAACTTAAAGGAGAAATGGTCATGTAAAAATAATCTCCCTACAAAATTGTATGCATTCCAAAAGAAAGTGGCACCTACCGTGGCTAATAAACAGGGAGAAAAATCGAAAGTAATATTCGAGACCACATGAGTTGCACAAAAATTCGGCACGCGTGGGAACTAAGATAAGCTAAGTATGCACGCAACAAGGGGCAAAAAGACCAGGAAAAGCAATTGCTTACGTTTGAAAAAAGCTGAGATGGAACTAAAGGAATTATTCAATTAATGATCCGCCGTAGAAGACTCCGGTATAAGTTAAAAGGATTGAATCATTAAGATTGTATCATGGTTTTCCATAACGCCCATGAAAGGCTAAAGTAATAACTAAATGCCATGAGCCGCGAATTGGAAGATAGCTTAAGCCTACATAAAGGTTGATCAGAAGGAAGAGGAAACTAAACAGTTACATCAACCAAATAAATCAGGAGTCTGATTATTGGCCTAGACAATTACAGAAATCGTG
This sequence comes from Nicotiana paniculata, assembly GCA_005239505.1. Classification (NCBI taxonomy): domain Eukaryota; kingdom Viridiplantae; phylum Streptophyta; class Magnoliopsida; order Solanales; family Solanaceae; genus Nicotiana; species Nicotiana paniculata. The sequence continues at coordinate 22,353 of ML365441.1, forward strand.
ATTGAGAACATTGCAGGATCATCCTTAATATTAGAGGCACAAGAGAGATAGTACAACAAAACCACCATATTCCATAACAGCCCTACGATAGAGCCAGTTAGAAGAATACCAGCCTCAAGAAAAAAAAAAGTCAGTATGGAGCTACCACCAGATTGTGTATGCACCAGAGGTGCAAGTATTATAAGAGAGCTTCAAGTTGTATACCTATGTGGAAGGGAGGGTCATGAAAGAGATAGTAGATGTGATGCGAGATTTTAAGGTAAGTAAGGTAAAGGTGAATAACGTACGAGATACTCAAGTGCAGAAGGTTGTGAATAATCTATACTTCAGATAAAAGGCTAGAAGCGTTGGGATTCAGTATCCAGGAACGATAGCGGCGGCGTCAGTGGCATATCTTCCGGCCTATGGTTTCTGGATATCGAGAAGTCTAGTTAAGAAAGTAAAGAAGAGTTAGAGACAATGCGATGTCTTGTTTGATGTTCCAGAATAATGCAAGAAAATCTATAGTGCAAGCAAGTTGAAGGAAGGTTGCGGGTAGTATAAATGAATATGTGTAGGTCGCAAGCTACAGTATGGTAGAGCGACAAGGTTATAGAAAAACATGAGTAAGGATAAGGAAAGACAAGTGAGAAGGTTACGAGAATGGATAAGTTATCGGGATTAAGCCCATGCAAACAAAAGAGCTGATGGTTTCTCTAAGTTATAGAAAGTTTAGTATAGCCTAAATGAACTCGAAGGAGTCTAAGACTAATAGCATTTAAAAGAGATGGAATGATGCCCTGGTAATAGAATAAAGGTATAATTGTGATAAATAAAGGATGACTTTTGGGCCTTCGATTGAGTAATGAGTTCATGAATTGTACAGGATAAAAATACCCACGTAAGGCGAATCATATTGGGATGACTATGATATGAAATAGGGTTATGGAAGTACAGTATCGCCCCCAGGTGGATCAGGAAAATCACTTCAAATGTTCCACGATGCAACGTAACCCCTAGAGGCAATATATTACGTAAGAAGTTTCAAGTTATCAATGGAAGAATTTAGATCAACATTGAGGTAAATAAACAATGGATGGGTAAAAGATGCAAAGTGCGAGATGAGATTAGGCCATCAGTCTTAAGATGAACAGTAATGAAGAAGCGTTAAAAGACTTAGCTTTATGCATATAGGATAAGCAACGAGAGTAACCTGGAGTTTGGTAGCAGACTTCAGTAACGATAAATCGAAGTAAGAATTATGGTATAGTATGACCTACTTAGATTAAATAAAGCTAATGATGCCCAGAGGGACAGCTTGACATAATTATATATACGTTCACAAAGTGAAGCCTAGAAATTGGCTAAAAGCTGGAGGAAAGAGAAGAGAAGAGTCGCATAGGCACACATACAAAGTTAGGGTCGTACAGGCTGCATGATAGAAGGTAGCAACAGTTACGAGATTAGAAGGATTCCGACTACAAGTCGTGGTGTGAGAAAGAGGCTTAAAGGGGGAATGCCCTGGCCTTTGGATTTATTCAAAGAACAATTGCCTAAATGGCAAGGAGAATGTTAAAGTATTTGCAAGAGCTATATGAGAATGATAAGTGCATCATTCAACATTCGAGGACGAATGTTCCAAATGGGGGAATGATGTTACGCCCTGCAGTATTACGATGATGTTACGCTCCGAGTATTATATTACGACGATGTTACACCATGTAGTATTGGACGTGAAATTGTCGTAAGATAATTGACCTCAGTTCGAGGACAAGATGATGGAGATTATAAGTATTATGCTATTTCAAACAAGTGATATGTAAATTCGTGAAGGTGAGGGTAAGCAAATCAAAGAAAATGAATTTTCGTCAAAGTTTGACATGTTGAAGTAAAATACGGACCGAACTAAAATACCCGGTATTTATGGACTAGTGTCATACAAGATACCACATGACTATGATAGTAAGGTGTATAAGGTGTGTTAAAAGTGAGTAGTATTTTGAGTAATTTGAGATAATTCTTAATTATGTGAATAATCGGGTAATTATTGATTTTGTGGGAGATTAACAATTAATTAAGATGTTAATTGGTTGGGAATGGATGAGTTAATACGTGGCAGCCCAAAGAGGCTATGATAGTGAGTTTTAACTCACAAAGAAAGGTGGCATAATTAAGATGACTATGTGGCTTAGTCATACAAAGAGTGGACCCACTCTCTTTACTAAAGACTTCAACATAAATCATTAAAATACATATGTTACATTTGCAATTTGAAGAGATTAGCAATTTTATATGGATTGAAGAGAAACGGATGGAGTTTCAATACGTATCTGCAATTCTAAGAGATTTGCAAACAAAGTTATACTGTGTAATCGGAACGGGATTTTGCTATTCTAAGATAGCATGGTACAATCTTTCTCAAGAATATCATACAGATTTTCCCCTACTTCGATCCGCCGTTACATGTTTTGTCGCAATCAACGTATGTTAGAGGGATTGTCAAGAGAATCGGTTCAGGTATGTTAAGGTTGTCCCTTCTTTCTTTTGGCATGACCTATACGACACAAACGAAACGAGCAAATGCACAATTTCCATAAATGACTCTATTCATAGAAATACTAGAGATACTTATATTCTTTATTCCCCATGTGTCATATTATTCTATCATCTGTTCATGGATCTCAGAGAATACGTAAGTTGATAAAGTTTATTTCATGATATTAATCAAAGGCATAATGGTCTTATGACACTCCGAAAGATTTTATTGATGTACTTTTCCTGCATTGCATTCATTTACATTGACCCATGACCGCATGGCGTTATATACGCGTATATATGTGTGTATATATGTGTGTGTATATATATGTATATGGGATATGGGAAAAGGTTACGGTGTTATATAAGCACCACCACCTGATCAGCTGGTATACGTTGATGATTTGCCCACAGTGACCGAGATGATACGATGGGATGCCCTCAGAGGCTTGATGATGTTATGAACGCATATACTCATGCATGGTATGACATTTATACGCATATGCATAACATTATAATATTAAATCATTCATAGAGCTATTCAGATATACATGTTGAATCTTTTACCCTGTGTTTCTCTCATGACTATTGTTTACAGATTTTCATTCCTTACATACTCGGTACATAATTTGTACTGACGTCCCTTTTGCCTGGGGACGCTGCGTTTCATGCCCGCAGGTCCCGATAGACAGGTTGAGAGTCCTCCAAGTAGGCTATCAGCTCAGCAGGAGATGTTAGTGCGCTCCATTTGCTCCGGAGTTGCTTATTTGGTTAGTATGATTTGACATGTATTGACTGGTATGTCGGGGCCCTGTCTCGGTCTTATGAAGTTTATGTACTCTTAGAGGCTTGTAGACATATGTCATGTATATGAAAGATTGTATGGCCTTGTCGGCCTATGTTCAGTGTACAAGTGATTATTTTGGCATTATAGGCCCGTACGTCATATGTATAAGTCAGTATATCAGGTTGGGTCGTTTTATGTCGAGTGTCCTCTCATGTTTTATTCTTCTTACCTCATACGGCCCTTCTGGCCCACTTACCTATGCTGATGTAATAAGAAAGATATGTTACGTTGGTACTCGGTTGAGTAAGGTACCGGGTGCCCATCGCGGCCCATCGGTTTGAGTCGTGACAATTTAAGTCTTAGCCACCGTACTCTAGAACGTGATCAAGTAGTCCTCCCTCTTCAGAAAGCACGAGTTAGCTACTACCAGATCGGATTTCTATACTAGAAGGGATGGGAAATAAGGACATCATGTAGGTAGGAAAGCATCCAGTACAGAGTTTACAACTATTAGTCTTCCACCTAAAGAGATATAATTTGACTTCCATCTTGCTAACCTTCTTTCACACCTTTCCAAGATTTCATTCCAAATATCTTTAGGTTTGCTTTTAGCTCCCAAAGACATCTTGGAATAGTTCCAATCTCCCCTCCCAATATAAATGTCAGCTGCTGAATATTTGGTACTTCATTTACCGGAAAAATCTAGCTCTTCCTCCGGTTGATATATAGCCGAGAGATAGCTTCAAAAAGAATCAGGATGACTCTACGATACTTAACTTCGCTCTCTTCTGCATCACAAAATCAGTGTGTCATCTGCATATTGAAAGTGAGTTACCTCCGGCCAAGAAGCCTGATGTTTTGCCACATTGAACCCCCCCATCAATCCATTACCCTTAGCAGTTTTTAACATATTGTTCAGACCTTCCATAGCTAAAATGAAAAGGAAGGATGACAGAGGGTCACCCTGTCTTAATCCTCTTTGAGAGGAGAAAAAACTTGCAGGCGAACCATTAATTAATATGGAGATCTTGACTGTACTTATATGGAGTCTAATCCAACTTATCCATTTCTTCCAAAGCATTTTATGAAGGATCCCCAACACAAAGTCCTAGTTCACATGGTCATATGCTTTCTAAATGTCTAACTTACACATAATTCCTGGCATCTTCTCATTGAGCCTTGAGTCTAAGCATTCATTAGCAATTATGACAGCATCTATGATTTGTCTCCCTTTTATGGAGGCCATTTGTTGAGAGTCTATCAACTTGTACATCACTTTTTTCAGCCTTCCAGTAACTTAGATATCAACTTATCGATGCTTCCTATAAGACTGATAGGCTTGAAGTCTCTTAATTTGTTGGCTCCACTCTTTTTAGGAATCAGAGCCACATGTGGTATTAAAACTCTTTTCAAAAAAATCCTGAGAACAAACTAGTTGCATTATGTCAGCCTTGATTACTTGCCAAAACTTGATAAAGAAGCCCATAAAAGAGATCATAATATTAATCCAACAGAATAAGACGTAAAAGAGTACATGTTTCCCTCAGTTTTAAAAGACAAGACAAAAATTCCTCTTCCAATTTTCTTTTTCCCTCATAGTCCCTTACCCATTTGCTCTTACCCCAGGCCTCCTCCCTTTCAGCCATCCAAACCTTAAGTCTCTTCTCCCGTTTTTCAGTGACGCATTATCTATATTTCTCTTGTTGGATTTTCTTCTATGGTTTTCCCTTTCTACTTTTTTGTATTGAAAATTTCTTCTTTAGCAAACATGTTCTTTTAATTTCTTCTCCTTTTTTGGGGTCTTGCGTTATCTCTCTTTTACTTTTTGCTTTATTGTTCTGGAGAAAATATTCTCCACAAGGTAGGGGGAAGGCTGCATACACACTACCCTCCCAGACCCTACTATGTGGGATTATACTGGGTTTGTTGTTGTTGTTGTTGTTGTTCAAGAGAAAAAATTATTGGAAATATGAGTTTTTGGCAATTTCTTTACACATCAGAACAGTTGCTTCAGTGGCTACACTTGTGAATTAAATTTTTTATTCAGGTTGAAAGAGATGTAGACTAGATATATATATAAGGATATCACACGAATAGTGTTATATACCAAACACATATCAAAGTGTAGCGAGCTCATTCATTAACCCCTCAACACTGCCCAGTCGGGAGGGATAGTTAATCCAGACTATCCCATTATGGGCTACACGACCCCTGGTGCTCTATGTACCCCAAAGATGTATTTCCTCCTACTTTAGATATTCACAAGCTAACTGATTGTTTTTATAAGTCAGTAGCCAATTGAATGTTCAACACTCATTTCTTTTGAAATATGTAGATGTAGGTACAAACTGGCTGACTCATATAATGAGATTACTAGACTTTATGAAAAGGTGAGAAAAGAAGGGACTTTATAAGCGTATAAGAGCAATATGGCTTCTTAAAGAAAGGGAGAGCAATGTGGCTTCTTGTAACAGCACTCATGTTGCAAAAATCAATTTACAGGCTTGTTGTAACTCTCTTTAAAATTTGAAACAATACGAGAACTATGTAAATTTACAGCATTGCCTCCTCCATTACGGAGCATTATTGTGATTTATTTGGAATTCTATAAAGAGTCACAACTAATTTCTATGAGAAGGTCAAGGAATGGGAAGGGATGACAATGCACATCCAATAAGGAGAAATTTGGACACGAGTTCTGTCCCGCACATAAGATAAAGGAAAAGATAAGTCTTAGATACCTGATTATAGCATAGCTTATAAGCACCATAAATAACATTGACTTCCATGGATTTTTCCACGAAGCTAATTGTTGAAGGTAGTTAATTGATTCGAAGAGAGGGAAAAGCATCTCCTGAGAAGAAAAAAAAGGTGATCTTGAGGAATGAGGAAACATTATGTACTATTAGTTCTACGACTAGCAAGTTTCTAAGCAACAATAATGCAAAGATGAGGTGCAGGAACTCGTTTCAGATTTTAAGAAGAAGAAGCAAAGCCAACAAAGTATCCTCATTTATGAAAGTGATACTTTCAAAGATGAGGTGCAGGTACTCCTCAGTTCTAATTTTACAACAATAAGCAAAGCCAACCTAAGGGTGCCACAAATTAGTGGAGCTGCTAACTAATCTAAAAACAAAAGACATATGAACTGCTGAACAACAATCAAGCTATGTTCTTAATTCCCTAGAAAAAAAAGAACTGCAGCTTTTCAGATTAGCACCATTTTTAACCATAGGATCTACTGAATTAACTCACAATTTAAGGCAGCATTCCTGTTCGAGGAACTGTCCTTAGCAGGGATCAACTATCATGAATAGAACAAGTAGCGGCAATCTCCAGAATCACAGGAACGATACGTTAAGCAAAAAGAGAAAGACAAAGGAGTTCACTGCACACCTTCATTACAGCTAAATTAGTATCAATTCCTTCAACTTTGACTTGGTCAACTGTTGCCTGTGCAGCTTCAGCCCTTTCAATGTTCTTCATTGACTGCTTGACAGCATTTTCCAGAGGATTTACCTCACCAACACAGACATCTCCAACCAAATTTGTTGCTTCTCCAATTATGTCAACCTCCTTGCATGAGATAATACCAAGTCTACAAAGTGACACTCGTGATACTGGGTGTAGCACCTGTCTCCTTGCACTAGGAGAACCCGATAATCCACGATGATTGCCGGCAGATTTCATGAGTGTCAAGCGGCTTGATAAAGTTTCCAAGATCGCATCTCCTCTAGGAAGACTTTCTGCCAAGTTAAAACACAGTAGGGTTTTATAGTTGGAAGAAGATACCTTAAAAGCCTCTCTTACTGCCCTGTATCGGTAAATTCCAAGAACAGCCCTAGCGAGTGCTTCAAACTGCTGATCCTCTTTGACATTATACTTCCGAGTGAATTTGTGAGCATGGAAGATTTCAAGACAGATATCCAACCAATAGTCCCGTCTTGAGCTTCCTTTAAATTCCGGAAATTCAAAATACGCAGGATCTACCCTGTACAAACTTAACGTTAGTAGTCCCTGGTGAGTTAGGATACATAGCTTCAACCGAAAACATGAAACTTACATAGATGATGACTTGTACATAACAGCTTTATCAAAGAGGCGAGCACCTAAAGGTCCAGTTAGCTCAGGCTTAATGATCTGTTTCAAGTCGGATGCTAGATCAAATCGCACTGCTTTATCATATAAGCCCATTCCAGACTCAAAGTAGAGAGCATAGTTGGTTAATGTCAACCTTCCTGGATGAAAGGGAAAATGGAAGAATAAAGCATCTTAGCAACTAAGGGGGAGAAAAAGGGAAAGGACTAAATATACAACAAACGATCAGTAGACAGATAGATTTCTTTTTCTTCTTCTCTATGAGTAAACAGATAGTTCTTAACTAGCAGTTGACAAGTACAAATAATTTCACTTGCCCAATGTAGGTGATCACCTTCCCTTGTAAAGTGAAGGTGTAATTGTTTATGGTATTTGCCTATATCAAACCCTATATGAATCATCATCATCAGGCGGAAAGTTCTAGCATTATGCTTCTTCATAAAGTCTTTTCGGATCAAAGTTGTTCTTGGTAGGTGGGGAACAATATAAAAGTGAAGGTCCAAATGTATAATAGCTAATGATATTTGCCAATATCTAACTCTATACAAATTATCATCAGAAGGAAAGTTTTGAAAATATGATTATTCATGAAGTCTTTTTTTCCTTCCCGAGAAAAGGTAAGCTTGTCATGAAGTCTTTACAACAACAACAACAACAAAAAACTCAACTTAATCTCATACGTGGAATTTGGGCAGGGCAGTGTGTACGCAGCCTTAACCCTACCCTATAAAGGCAGAAAAGTTGTTTCGGATAGACCATCGGCTTATGGAACACTAAAAATAAAGCAATTTGTCATGATGTCTTTACGAACAAAGTTGTTCTTGGTAAGCTTTGATTAAGAAATAAACAAGTCTCCTAAATATTTTAAGAGGAACTTAAATGAGTGAACAGATCAAATTTCTATTGGAAATTTGTATTTGCAATATTAGAATCGGCAAAAAAAGGACGTAAACTTTCACTTAGTTCAAGAAATTATTAAGCTTGATAGCATTGTTAATAGATACAGTCAAACCTCTTTATAATATCCACCCTCTATAACAATTTCACTATAACAGCCAAATTTTCTTTAAAATTAATTCTTTATGTTATATGTTACCTCTCTGCAACAGCTTTCTACCTATAATAGCAACAACCATCAATATAACAGTACAATTTTTGTAAACTTATCCCTCTATAACAACCTTACTAAAATATTGATTGATTTTACTATTTCTCACTTCTGTTGCTAGTCATTTATTTTCAGGATAAAGAAAGCACTTGTGCGGCTTTGCTATCATAACCACATATTGAACTAGAGTTCTTTAGATTACTAATAAAAGGTGCAGAGATTTTGAACAAATATTTTAATACACCATTTTTGACAAAGAATATTACATCAATACATACTTCAATCATTAAAGATTTTTCATATAAACCAGGTGGTTGCTCCATATAAACCTCATCCTCAAGGTCACCGTGAAGAAAAGCATTCTTAATGTCCAAATGATAGAGAGGCCAATGGCGAACAGCAACCATGGATATAAAAAGGTGGACTGATGGTATTTTAGTCACGGGAGAGAAAGTATCACTGTAATCGAGACCAAATATCTGAGTATACCCTTTGGCAACAAGACGAGCCTTAAGTCGATCAACCTGGCCATCTTGACTAACTTTGACTGCATACACCCAACGACAACCAACAGTCGATTTACCCGAAGGAAGAGGAACAAGCCTCCAAGTACCACTCGTATGTAAAGCAGACATCTCGTCAATCATAGCCTGTCGCCACCCGGGATGAGACAGTGCTTCACCTGTAGACTTAGGGATGGAAACAGAGGACAAAGATGACACAAATGCACAATGGGATGATGACAGACGATGGTAACTTACACCAACATAATAAGGATTAGGATTAAGTGTGGACCGTATACCTTTTCGTAGTGCAATCTGTTGATCAAGAGGAGACAAGTCCGCAGTATTAGCAAGGTCAAGTGCAGGACGTGAATCAGCTGGGCCTGATGCTGGATGCGGACGACGATGATAAGTCAGGAGTGGTGGAGTTGTAGAAGGTTGAACTGGACTAGATAGTGGCACTGGAGCTATAGTTGGTGGAACTGGACTAGGTGGTGCCACTGGAGCTATAAGTGGTGGAGCTGCAACTGGAGCTATGGAGGAAGATGAATGGGAGATAATGACTGAATATCCAAAAGACGGACTTCTAGTCTCAAGGGATCATAATGTGTAAAGTCTTTAGACCCTAAACGGTTAAGGGTTTTGTTTTAAACCGCATGGGTTAATCCACTTTAGCCTAAAAATAAGTTTTCCACGTTGCCCTTTTTTTGGCCCAACTTTATTCCACTTTCGATTTGGGTCTGAATAGACAGAAATACCATTTATATCTCCTGGCCCATAGTTATTATTAATCTGCTCGACCAATTTTGACGGACCAGGTATATCATTCTTACTCAACTCTTTCTCTTTCTTTGACATGTGTCCATTAATCATTTTTGGATTAAATTCAGAAATTACTCCTTTGTCTAGCATGAGAGAGTCACAAGTAACTCCTCTCGAAGCGTTTTTCTCCTTGGAAACACACGCAGACATTAATTCCTACATCTGGGGACCATGTACCTTCTGGGGCACACTCTGGCGACTCCTAGTCAGATTTCGATCAACTTCAACCACCCACGATGGAGATTCCACCATATAGGAAATGTGAACAGTAAATTATCAACAAAGAACTCCAATTTTGCCGGCGGGATCTAGTCAGATGTCTTAACACAAATTCTTGCCCATCTCAGATGTTTTCTTTATCTTGTGTCTTCATCAATGTTCAAAAAACCTCCAAACCTGTCTCCAATCATTCTAAAAATATTCTCCGACCACAAAAGTGATGGGAAACTAAATAGTTTTATCCAAACATGATTGGGCTTGCAATTACTCCGGTGACATGTTGAAACAGAGGACCACCGTTCCAACCTTAACTCTTTATCGTAAAAACACCATTTTCCCATCTCAATTCTCTCAGCACTGCGTGATGGGAACTCAAAAGGAGCATATTCGTCATTCAAATCTATTAACACTTGTTGGGACTCTCCATACCTTATTTGCCCAGTTCTATAACTACCAGCAAGAAAAAGTTTTTCATATCACCTTTGAAGGATCGTAATAAGCACTTAGTGTGATATTCTACCCTGCTTTGTGTGAACTGACTCTTGTCTAGTGAATTATCATCGATTATCTTGATCTTATCTCTTGGCCAAGCCTCCTTTTGCGTTGTCAGCATATAGCTCCTCTCCTGGACATTCCTTAATGATATGTTGAAATTCATGGGCTTTGGCGATGAATGGATAAAGTGAATCCATTTTTGCTTCTCCTCTCCTGGACATTCCTTATTGATATGTTAAAATTCATGGGCTTTAGCAATAAATGGATAAAGTGAATTCATTTTTGCTTCTCGACAATGAAGTTATCAGTTATTATAAATGGTTCCCTGAAAGGTTTCTTTGAAACACAAAAGGGTTTAAGGCAAGGAAACCACTCTCCTTTCTTTTTACACTGGTTGTGGAGGGCTTCACTATAACGATGACAATAACAGATGTTCATGTCTGGATTAAAGGTCTTAATGCTAGTGTGAGAAATCAGGGGACTTCTCTACGAGGATGATTCCCTTATTTTTTGCGATCTGATAGAGACCAAATACTTTACCTCTAAATGATTCTCTTATTTTTTGAAGCCGTGTCCGGCCTCCACATAAACTACACAAAGAGTGTTCTATATCCTGTGAATGAGGTGAGATACCCAACAATAGATTGCTGAAATTTGGGATGCAAGATAGGGTCTTCTCCTACCAAGTATCTTGGCCTTCAGTCGGGAGCTAAATCTAAAGCTACTGCAATCTGGGTTAACATCTTGGCAAAATGTGAAAAAGGGTTGTCATGCTGGAAAAGGAAGTATCTCTCTTGGTGGAAGGGTTAATTTACAGTGTGTTAAGCTTGCTGCCTATTCATACCATGTCCTTATTCCCTATGCCTGTTGCAGTGGCTCACAAATTTGAAAAATGCGAAGGGATTTCCTGTGGAAGGAAACAAGAAGAACATGACCTTCAACTTGGTTAATTGGGAAGTGTTTACTACATACAAACGGGCAGGAGGGAATGGGAGTCAAGGACTTGAGGACTCAATCTTTAAGTTTGCAAAACAAATGCTTTGGAGATTCAACATGGAAGTTGGACCTTTGTGGAGGAATGTTGTTGTTCATAGAATGGTCTTAACCCGGAATAACCAATTAATGACTCCCTAACTTTTGTGGTATCTGGAAACATGTGATAGTGCAATGGAGTTCCTTTCAACTCAACACTTCTGTGGAAATTGGAAATGGCATGAAAGCGAGATTTGGGTAGACCCATGGCTAGGCCAATCACCTCTAAACGATCAATATCCAACACTTCTCACTGTGGGGCAAAACTATTGTTTTGAGAAGGAACTGTGGGGCAAGACTATGAGGCCTCAGTTTCATGTTACAGATCAAAACAGGGTTGGAATATCATATTTTGACGGAATATACATGATTGGGAAATGGAAAATCTATGCTCACTTCTATGCAACTTCATAACTCCCCGTCCTTAATGCCAAGATCTGGTTCTCTATCCTGGAAATGGGATGCCAAAAGGAAGTCCTCTGTTAAGTCATGGTACCAGAAACGAAAACCCCTCCCCATGGACTACTGGCCTTGGAATGTATTTGGAAAAAGACTTTGAAGGTGGAATGCTTCACTGTGAGGGAAGAATATCTCGCGCACAACAACCTACAGAAAAGGGGAACTAACATTTGCACCAGGTCCCCACTTTGTGAAAACCATAACGAAGATGCCAGCCACCTCTTCCTCCACTGTTCATCCACATTACTGATATGGAGCTTCATTTTCAACATTCTGGGAGTACACGGGCAATGCCAAGGACAACAATGGACATGATACAAAGCTGGCACTTCAAAGGATTTGGAAAATCAAAACTAAAGATATGGAAGTCTTTGCCCTCAGCAATATGGTGGACTGGTGGACTATCTGGAAGGAGAGGAATGCAAGAATCTTTTATAGCAAAAAGGAATCTGTAATTAGTATTAAGTACATATGTCAATCGTCAATTATTTTTTGGTGCAACATGGAGATTGCAAATGATATAGATGCCATTCACTTCCTAGGCTCATTGCACAATTTGTGAGCTAGCTATCATGTACAATTTTTGACAGCATCTTCTTGCTGCTAATCTTCAATAGATCACTTTTAGCAAATCAAAAAAAAGTACTGAGTAACTCTACTCACCAAGGCTTAGGCATATGAGAGAAATCATCTATGTATTTTTTACTAAACTGGGATTTGAACCGTGGTCTCTCATGGTTTATCTCACTTTATTTACCGGTAGGCCATATCTTTGGGTTGCAATTGTTGTAATTAGTCTAGCGATGTTGCTTCACTTCTCTTCTTTTCTTTCTTTCTTTTTTCTTTTTTTTTTTTGGTTTATGGTGCTTGGCTGAAGTTTATGGATAATAAGCATTAGAATGATAGTGGAGATACATCTACAGATCCGATATCAAGCTGGAAATCATGTTAATACATTGGTCCTAATTTATATGACTTTTCGTTGTGAAGCATATGTATACTACCTGATGTGATGTTTACTATACCAAACAAACTTTTCCATGATTTAATTTTATACTATTTTATAAGTAATAGCCGAGGGTCTATCAGAAATAGTCTCTCAAGCTTCAAGGTAGAGGTAAGGTCTGCGTACACATTATCCTCCTCAAACCACACTTGTGAGACTATATTGGATTTGTTGTAGTTTCTATAAGTAATAAGAGAACAATTTTTTTCCTCCACCACTACTCATATAAAAATAACAAATTAATTTCTTAAACCTCTTTGCCGTCACATAAATTGGAATAGAGAAATATTTTATTGCCTAGGTGTCACGAAACAAACAGAACCTTTTCTTCTTGTAAAAAACTTTATAGCTTGTTTGGATTGTTGTTACATGTCGTTTCATAATGTATCGTATTGTATTATACTGTGTTGTTTGATGAATACAATGTTTGGATAGATTGTATCGTTTGCCGTCGTTTCATGATGTCACGCACTAACAATATGAAGAGTAAATTTGTAACATTACTAAGAAAAAATAGGATACGAAGTAGAATTATTATATAAAATGTAGGATAAAGAATAAAATATGATTATTTAATAATAAAGAAGGGCAAGATGAATGGAAAAAAGCAAAGAAACAACGCCACCACACCAAATTCGTCGTATCATAAAGTGGCACTTTTCGTCGTTACATAACGATGGATTTAACGATATGATACAATAAAATTAAAGTAACAATCAAAACAAACATTGTGTTTAAAGTAACAATACGATACAATACAATAGGTAACAACCATCCAAACAAGCTGTTAGTGACAAGTTGAACCCCACGGGTGGAAGGAGACTTATCCAACTTTCTTTTTAGCATTTTGTACACCAATTCTTTTGTCTTCTTTGTAAGTCTTCTTTTCCTCAACAGATTTGTTTTATTTGAATATGTTTAGTAGCATTCAATGATGTTCAATCGAATTTTATTCTATTAATTTCATCCATAATAAAATCTCAAAAGTATGTTTTAGGGCTTTAGGTGATGTTTTCTAAAATTCAAAGCCAGAAATTCTACAACAATTTCAAAACCACTTTCACAAAAGTTAGTCCAAACACTCAATTTTTTCAGATAAACAGAAACAGAAACAGAATCCATTCTCCTGGAGAAAAAAAAAACCGAGTATTTTCTAATTCAAATGCCATCTATGTTTTGTATAATGGGTATTCCTCATAAGAGGTTATCCTTGGTAAACCAGATGCTACTTTATTAATGATGGGACATACAATCAGTAGTCCAGTCTTACCAAGCACAGATGCATCATTATCCAACTGAATTTGCTAGCGAACACACCCTTCTTTTTTACTTCAAAGTATATTTGGCTTATCTTAATCTTCCAGATTTGATGAATTAGTTAATAGGTAAATATTGGCAAGAATATTTAAAAAGACATTTGAGCTTTTCTCTTTTGCATCATTTTTTCTCTTTCAACGTCTTTCTTCCTCATAGTGCAAACCAGATGCCTGATTTGCTTGAGCACACCCTGCAAATTATTTTTTTGTTGTTACCTTGTTCCCCATTTTTTTTTTTTTAATTTTCTTTTATTTTCTTGATTTTATTTTTTTAATGTTTTGGTTTTTAGCCGAGGGTCTATTGGAAACAGCCTCTCTACCTGCACTAGGTAGGGGTAAGGTTTGCGTACAAACTACCCTCCCCAGACCCCACATGTTGGGACTAGACTGGGTTTGTTGTTGTTGTTGTTGTACCTTGTTCCCCATTTTTGCAGAGTACTTGATCACATCCAGAGCCTAAAATGCAATGTGTTCGTCGTCTCAACCAAGCGACCCAAGGAAAACTCAACATATTCTGGGAAACTTTCTGCAATTTTTTTTCATTTCTTACACCTACAGATGTTTCACTTTTCTTTAAAAGAGGGCTTCCTGGTTCATTGGTCAAGCATGTCCATCATTGAGGTTGGGGGTCGAGCCTCAACCTGGATATTTAGTTTCCTTATCAAAACCAAAAGAAAAGGATGTCTCACTTGTCTTTACTCCGTTGCTCATTTTTTATTGGGGGGGGGGGGGGGGTGGATTAGGTACTTCTTGACTCATCTTGTTTAATTCGACGTAGATCTACATGAATATATAACATTAAATATTTCAGACAGAAATAGATACTTATTCTTTTTACTGTATAATATGGTAAAATTTGGTGCTTCTTATAGAATTTTGAAGAAACACAAAGTTCACATGCCATCAGCCTTGCAACCACTTGTCACTGCCTTAAACCTCCAAAACTAAATTTTGCAAAGCCTTCATTCCAAAAATATGAAAATGTAAAACTACCATTTCAGAACCTTCTTTTGTTTCATATTTCAAAAAGGAATGAAATTATCTTTGGATGATTTTAGTAGAGTTATGGTACTCAAAGCATCAAACCTGGAATCATCTTTTGAGAAAAAAGACTATGACTTACCAGGCCATGCAGATATTCCCATATGTTTCAAAACTGGTTGTGTGGGTACCGTACCATCTACCTCTAGAATTATCTCTTCCTCTGCAAGAGAAAGGTTGGACATCATTTGAGGTCCACTGAGATTCTGAACTGCCTTTATCACCCTGCAGTAGGAAATGAGGAAACAACTGATAAGTAATCATTCATCTAAGCGCCAGATCTTAGAGCCCGTTTGGATTAGCTGATTGTAAAATTGCTGATAAACTTGAAGTGTTGAAAAGCATTTTTAAGTGCTGAAACTGATTTTTTTAAATAAGCATTTACGTGTTTGGATAAACGTGCTGAAACTGATAATAAGCAATTGAAATGTTTGGTAGAAAAGTGCTTATAAGTTGTTCTTTTATTAAAATAACAAAAATATCCTTAAAAACTTTACAAAAGATTATAAACTAAAAAGTTTCTTTGTAAAGAAAAAGATGAACAACGAATCTGGAATGAAAAGAAAGTTAGAAAATTTATTTTGGGAAAAATATTTTGTGAATTGGAAAATATTATTAAGGATAAACTAGTAAAAGCCTTGGTCAAACTAAAAGTGTTTATAAGCTAAAAAGTCATAAGTTGGAGGTGACCAATTTATGACTTATGGCTGATTTTAGCTTATAAGCACTTGGCTTGTAAGCAATTTGGGTGTTCACCAAAGGCGTAAATAAGCCAAAAAGTGCTTATAAGCCAGTTTGACCAGCTTATAAGCTTAGAAACACCCTCTTAGTCCGGATATCCCAAAACTTCATATCAAAGCAAGTCTACAAGTGCATCCAATTCGTAAAGTTCCTAAAACAAAATATTACCAAGACGGTTCTGCTAAAATATGTCCAAGCCTGAGTTATCAACACACGAGAGAGAGAGAGAGAGAGAGAGATTCAACTAGATACAGATCTATGATTTTTTCCTGCTGATGGAAAACTCAAATCATGTATTATATAACATAATTAGAACTGTTGTGAGATTCTCTGTTTCTTTGTATACTCCTTGTACACCAAAACGGGCATGTTTTTTGCCCCTTTTTAAATGAAATTTATTGCTTTATCCAAAAAAAGAAACATAAATTAGAAGGCCAAAATCAGAAAAAATCACATCTGATGCTTTTGTTAACATATTTATAAGCTATCAGATAACTAAACAAAGGGAGCAATAATTTCCTCTCTATTTTATGATACCTTAAAGAATACAATTATAAAATTTGGACCATTCAGAATAGAAAATTCAACAATACTTTGCTAGAGTGAGAAACTCCCCCTTCTCCCTAATTGTTGTTGCTGGAAAACAAGACATCTGAGATCACAGAATGCAAAATTTGAGACAGATTGTTGGTACAAGTGGGTCGAAAGAAAGATCAACTTTGTCAGTCGAATTCTAATCCATGTTTGTCTAGTCCTACAGCAAACATCAAAAGGAACAGGCAAACTTTGCAGGAGATGGAGAAATGGGAGTAAGTGCATGGATATTTCTTCCAAAACACCAACAACTTAGGGAGATATGTGCAAATAGTTTCAATAAATGAAGCTAGGAGAAGCATGATAATAGTCCCCGAGCAGATTGAACAACAAAATTTTTAAGAAATTCGAAATGACATGCCCGATAATTCTAGCTCATCTTTATGCAGTATCACTGCATATGAATTATTTTCATATTTAACAATATCTTTAAGCGGCTTTCCAAGTTATATCTAAATAATGCTTTACCATCCTTCGAGCATCAGGTAAACTCCATCTTGTAATGAAAGTTCTAAGTCTTCAGTGAAAATTTTGCCCTTAGTTGAGGACTTGAAACCAACTAATCTCAAAAGATATGTGACCAGCTTGATTTCAATTTTTGTGAGAAAGTAAAGTACCCGAAGAACAAAAAGGTAAAGTGAGGTCCAACAACTAATGCTCAGTAATGGAGCATACTTTTCAAGACTCCGAAGGTACTTGTCGTATATAAGGAAATGAAGCCGATGACCTGAAGAACTTGCTAGGACATCGAAAAGATTGTGAACTGTTATAATGTCTGCAACAATAGCACAAGCAGGAGCTATTCGTGAAAATGAATCTGCACCAACTGTCTTTTTATCATCAACCTGGCAAGAGACGAGAAATAAATTGGATAAACCAATGGCAGCAGAAACTTCAAGAAAAAACATGATGCCATTCTGAGAAAATTTTTTGCAGTTAATGCAACCCCAATAAAGAACATATTTTTCTTTCTTTATATATAAACAAATTTTTATTTCTAATGCCTTCAAACAGTATAGAACCTTCTATAGTGGAGGTATAAAATTTTCTGTCACATATAAAAGTAGTAACCTACAAATTTCTACTCCAAAAATAGATACTAAATGAAGGAAAATGTTAATCAATTACAACCTGAACAGCCATATTTGTAGAATCCAAATAAAACAATGACCAGCTATCTTCATCCTCCACTTCCCTCTCATCAGAAGCAGCAGTTTCCTGTGAAGACAAATCCATGACGGTATTGTCAGACAATTAGACTTACAAATGGACAGCCAAACCTATAGCATAGCAACTGGCATTTAGAAATAAAGAAAAGAAAGCAATCTTGAAAAAGAGCTACTAAATGATATCTCATGTAGTTTAGTACTTGATTTCCAACACCAGGAGCCTCCCATGCTAGCATCATGTCGAACATCAAGCGACGGAAGTCCTTATCGCTCAGATAATCACGCTGGGTGGTTGCCACTTGAAGAGCTTGGAAGGAGCAAAATTCCAGAAAGTTCCTTGCATATATCATTAAGGGTTGTTTAACATCATCAGGAAGATCTGAATCAAACTGATGTTGCAACTCTTCAATATGTAACTGCAAAATCCTGCAGTTGAGGCAGAATAGACAATAAGTTAAGACATCTCAAACAAATATCTTAGCTTACAGGAAAGTTTAAAACTCTAGTGGCACTGTGGCAAGATTTTCACCAAGTCACCTTCTTGTTCGATTTCTACAGAAAAAAGTGAATAAGGGAAAAAATTCTATCACAGATTTCTTTCTTGGAAAGGCTTTTAGGATGCGTTTAGAATGTGGTCTAGTATGTCTGTGGATTATGAACAGAATAAAAGAACTTGCAGTAACCAGAAACAATAATTGTCAGGAAAATTCTGAAGGATACATTTTATTGAGAAATTGATAGAGTTAATCTATTGTCTGAGAAGCTGGGGATCGTGGTATCCAAGATGACAGGACCGATATTTTTCTATGGACAGCCAAGACAGATTGGAGGTTCCCTGTAAAATCTTGTCACAAGTTGCTGACAAATCTGAATTATATGAAAGATGCATAATGGCCTTGGAAAATGCTACAGAAAACAAGAACCCCACCAAAAGCGGCATTCTTTGGATGGACAGCATTATAGAATCCGTGCCTACGCAAAGTAATTTACAAAGAAGAGGTTCAGTTTATATAATAGGTGCACTTACATAGAATCTGTGGACCATCTTTTTCTACATTGCTATCTGACCTGGCATAATATGAGTATGTTTTTGAACTTGTTTGGGCGTGCACTGTATTATGGTAGGAAGCTCAAAAGAAGCATTATGCAGCAGGGTCAGAGGATAACGAAGATACAGAGACCAGTTTGAAGAAGAATTTCCTTTTGCATTTTCTTTTTTTCTTTTTATGAAATTCCCCTTTGCATTTTGTGGACAGTGTAAATAGATAGGAACAGTAGAGGTTTTGATGGAATAGAGGATCATATATCTTGTATAGAAATGTCTTCAAAATCTCTATTTGGTGCTAGTTGAATCCTGTTAACATGTTAGATGATATATTGAACATGATTGACTTATCTTGCAATTGTATAAGGACTCAGTCTAGACTCTGGTGCAATTATGCAAGCCTTAGCTTAGTGCTGGTATAGTAATAAAACTATTTATCAACATAATAATTATTAGAACAAAATCAAGAAGAATAGACTAAGGATGATTTCAAATTTAAATACCAATGAAATCATGTTACAAACAAACATCATTAGTGCTCGATGTCCTTGTAATAAGGTTGATCATTTCAACCAAAAAGCACAACTAGCTCAATCAAGAAGCAGAGAATTTTCGTACATCATTTAGATGTTAGAACTGGGGAAAAAAAAGACTACACCTCAACTCAAGCTACTTGGTTTTGGGGACAGCTTATGAATTCTCACAATCCATTTTTCTATTGGATCCTTTACTCAGTAATTCTGTGATCTCTAACACTAGAGGTTCTCCATAAGTGTGCATGCATTTCAAGAGATTTTAGGTCCTTCAAAATAACTTCCTTTCGTGTGATTTTACGTCTACCTTACCGGTCAAAACAAAAAATCAGATCTAGCTCGTCTCATTTAACATCTTCAGCAAACGTAAGACATGATGAAACTATCTCAAGTATCTTCATTCATTTTGACCTCAATGTGTGCTACTCGCACCTTCTGTAAAATGTGATCGGTTGTAATGTTATCTAACCTCGTACAACCACAGGTCAATCATCCATCATAATATTTGTTATTTCTATGGAACTAATCTTGTAGATATGTTGGGCCTTAGAAGCTCAACAAACACTCCCGTATAATATGGTTAGTCGGACAATTATTCTATATAACTTGCCTTTCACTTTGGTGGCTATCATGGTATCATAAAATATTCCCATAGCACTCATCTAGTTCAATCATCATATTTTGATTCTATACGATACTTCATCTATCATTCGTTTTCCTAAAATATTGAGTTTAGCAATCCCAATTGTTTGCACTTAAGCACTGCAATCCTGTGTCATCTCACCTCAAATAAATTGCAAATAACATGTATTCAGGTGTCATTGAAACGAACCCAAAATAAAGGCTGATATCGAATGTGATTTGAGTTTGCATTACTAATCCAAAGCACATTGAATCCTAACTCTCTTTGGTATATCCAACTAGGTGCAAATGATTAGGTCAAATCCCTCCATCCAGACTCCAAACCGTCTCTAAATGTAAACAGAGGACAAAATGCAAAGAGACATTTCTGGCATGTATGCTTTCTTTCATCAACAACGATTTCTACTAATACATGGTGGCTGTAGAAAGACTAAGGTATAACAGGAACACTTGTCTAATGCCTGTACAACAAGCAGACACAAATTTCAAGGTCCTGCTTTCTCACTGTGTTCATCGATGCACAAGGTAGTACCCAAAATACTAACGCAACTTCTTATAACATTTTGGAGGAGCCAAAATATTTCCTCCCTCCCTCCTCTCTCTCTCTCTCTCTCACTCTCTCACAGTGTTGTCAAAGGCGGCTCTAAATAAGGTTCTAGGTCTATTTGCAAAGCGCATCTAAAGTGTGGGCTTTAGTTAAAAAAGGCGCAAGGAAAAAAATAAAAATTTATATGTAATTCAAGACCAAAGTAACAAATTAATTCATAATGTTTCCCTTAGAAGCTCATACACTTATTTCCGATTATATTTGTTGTTTAGTGCCACTTGATTCAAGAGAGAACTCATGGGCAATGAGGCACAAGCCTTAGTGCCTTGCCTTACACTGAAGCGCAACTTAAGCGATGTGAAGCGCCCTCCTTGAGCTTTTCTAAGCTTCAGGGCTTAAGCAGCCTTAGATGAGCCTTTGACTACACTGCTCTCTCTCTCTCTCTCATGCAATACCAGTGAATGCCCATGATACAGATGTAAAATGAGCAGGGGCAGACCTATGGAGAGGATGGGGGTGGTATGCCATCCGGTCGATTGGGTAGACTTTGATGTATGTACTAGAATTTCACGCCAAGAGATCGTCTATATTTGAAGAATGGCAACCGAAGTCACAAAGTGACCCAAGGTGCCTTGGTCAAGGTACCGCTTTTCCAGGTGCAATGCCCAAGATAGATACTTGCTTTGCTCATTAGCAAGCTAAAGTTACTTTTATTCTTGGCCTTGCTTATTCCTTTCTTCATTTTCTTTTCTTCTCTTCTCTTTGTACAATGCCATTTTTATTATTTATTTAAATAGTAAAATCATACTTGCTTCTGTATTCTTTTTCTAGATCTCGAATTTTGGTTTGAATTTGATTTAACTCTTTTGCTTCTTTTATCTATTTAATGTCAACTTTTCCTTGATGTCAAATAAAGTATCCAACATTTTCAGTTTACTTATCACATATTTATTTATGCACCAAATAACTTGTAAAGCGATGGAATTAATTCAAAATGGATCGAACCGATTCGAATTAATTCTAAACAAAGCAAACCAACCCAATTTAACCCCTAATTCAATCTCCTTGACTAGTGGTAAGTTTAGTGTCACCGGCAACCATCAAATCATGGATGCGCCTCTGAAAATGAGCACATTCGCATTGAAATAGCATGCTAACATAAATATTAAGTAGATTATTGAAACCATCTAGCCCAGCAGGCATGTTTTAAACTTCAGCATGGGCACACGGGTAATAGCAGCCTCGTGCCTTATGTTCAATCGCATTAAGAGACAATAAGCTACTAATACATTTGTATGTTTCGACGTGGAAAGAGAAGGAGTTTACTTGCAACAACGAGAGACAACAGAGTTTGCGAGTGGAGAGAGAAAAGGTAAAGGCTGATAAGGCGGAGTGGTGGCTACATCATCAACACCTTCATTGTCACCGTTACGCATTTTTCCGCTGAAAAAGAATATGGATTTCAACGCTGACATACTCCTAATCTCATTTCCATCGCTCTTCTGCTTTTTACTTTTCCCCAATCCCAGTGCATTCTCATTCTCCATCTTCCAGTTTTGCCTTCACTTCTCTCCTTTTTCCTATTTCAGTCTTCAGATCGATCGCCGTGCGGTTGCCGCCGGCGAATAGATATGGTTCTAATTGGTAACGGATTTTATTGTAGGGATTAGGGAATAGGAAAAGGCAAGGACGCGCCAATTGCGAAGTCATTATTTGTCCTGTGACGAGCTTGTTTTTTAGCTTAGCTAGAAACTAGAAAATTGGTTGGCCTAGCCATTGTTTTGGGTCGACTTTTAATTAGGTCAGCTTTTAAATTAAAATCCATTATAGTATTAGAGCCCGTTTGGATTGACTTATTTTAAGTACTTTTAAGTGTGTGGATAAGGTAAAAAAGTATTTTTAAGCTAAAATGACAAAAATAAGCCAAAGTCAAAATCTAGAATTCCTAACTTATGGTTTTTGGCTTAAAAGTCACTTACAACAAGTTCATCTAAACGGGCTCTTAATGCCCTTTTGGATTGGTTTATTTTAAGTATTTTTCGGCCAAAATAATTTTTAAGTCATTTTGTAGCGTTTGAATAAAGTAAAAAAGTGCTTTTAAGCACTTGTTTTTTAGCCAAAATGACAAAAATAAACCAAAAGCCAAAAATTAGAATTCCTGGCTTATGGCTTTTGGCTTAAAAATCACTTACAACAAGCCCATCCAAACGGGCTCTTAGTGAAGTAGCTAGTAGTCCGTTTAAACGAGAGCAATTTGATGTTTTTGGCTCCCAACTAAAAATGGGAAAATCTTACTTTATACCTATTAAGAGTGTGTTTGGTTTTCCATAGAAAATATTTTCCGTGAAAAATGTTTTCCAAGAAAATATTTTCTTGAAAAATAAGTAATAATCTTATTCATTTTCCGGTGTTTGGTACGTAAATTAAGAAAAATGACTTCTCAAAAGTATTGATAAATAATTTAGATATAATAAACATAAAGCCATAAACTTTCGAACCAATAACCTTCTGAACCCACAAATTTCATAAACTTCTGAAATGCTAAAATTTTGAAACAGCGAAATTTCGAACCCGTAAATATGATGGCCCAAAAGGTCATCTTGTGTTTTAGAACTTGAATATGTGCTCTTTAGCCTTAAAATCTCTTTTTTACCTCCTCGATTTGCGTGCGCAGTCTGGACATATTTCCGGAAAGCTTTTATGTTGAAAGTTGATGAAAATAATAATTTTTTCCTTAAAAAATTGATTTTTAGTGACTTCGGTCAACATTTTGAGTAAACGGATCCGGACCCGTATTTTGACGGTCTCGATGGGTCCGTAATAAAACATGTGACCTGGGTGTATGACCGGAATCGAATTTCGAGGTCCCCAGCTCTAAGAAACTGATTTTATATTTATTTTCTATAGACATGATATCTAAGTGGGCAGAGACGTTAACAGAATGTCATACAAGTTCGATAATTCACAAAGAAGATCCTATATACATGATTTCTAATGCACATTGAGATTTGAAAATATGCATAAAACATGGGTTCTTGATGCAGAATTGGTAAACGACCTATAAACAGGATTTTTAGGATGCAAAGTATGAAACTTCAGATTTCAAACGGTGATACAAGACCCTATGGGCATGATTTCTAATGGTATGCACATAAAGAATCACCACAACAACTTATATAACAATCCCTCCCCAGCTTTTACTAATAACCCCATATCTGTTTTTACAAGGATTATTACATTATTACAAACCAATATGAATGAATTACATAAAGCTATTCATTACACTATAGGGAGCCTTAACAGGCCCAACATCAACCCGGAAGCCATGCCTTCAAACAAGCAAGTCTGAAGTACAGGTAGTCCGTCCATAATACACAAATGGGCTTCTGGTGTGTCAAAGTTCCCAAGGGCCTTAGGGACCCCGAGCAATGCTCACACCAGAACCTTTCTCGGAGAAATAGTTGTAAATAATTGGAAGACCAGGCCCAGTGTGTTAGAGTTCGGAGGAGTCTCGTGGACCCTAGGCAGTGCTCACACTGGGGGTGGTAGGACCCTAGATAACTAAGAGTAGAAGTTTGAAAATAGTATATAAGGGTAGGGGATAATTTTAGAAAAGCAGTTGATTTTCAGAAGTGAATAGAAACAAGTTACAAGACTACAAACAGAACAGAACCACATTTCAGCAGATTGGTTCAGACATGGGTACCAGTAATTAAACAATCACAACAAGATCAGGCACACTTAAATTATAGACAGAACTAAACAGGGTCACAATTGAATCAAACAATATTTCACATTGCTGAAGTTGACTTAGTTTATTAATTATTACTAGGTGGAATATGTCTGGTAGAAGCATGTTGGAATTTGAACTATATGAACTAAGACATAGCTACTAAAAAAAGAAACAGAACATGAACTATATGTCTGGTAGAAGCATGTTGGAATTTGAAGCACTAACCACACTTACATGTGGAACAAAGAGGTAACCAAGACTAAAGCATACTAGTTAGAAAGTAAATGGGAAACATATAATAAACAGGACATATCAAGGTTTGAAGTAAGCTAATCATATAAGTCACAGAGAATAAGAACTGAGGCATAGTAGTTGAGAAAGAGATGGCCAGGAAACAAATATCAAAACAGAAGCATATTGATGTCTATAGTAAACTGGCTACATAGCATATAGAATAGAACATGATAGCAGAAATTGAGGCATACCAGTTAAGGGGATAGCAAACAGGAAGGTGAAGGAAATTTGAATCCAAGAGTCTAGCCTTGACTTTCAGCCGGCAAGATAGTGCAGCAAATCGAAGTAACAGAAAGAACTCAAGTTGTGTGCGTGTAAGTGTGCAAGTGAGTTTGTGTCTAAGTGTGTGCTTGTAAGCATATGCGTGTGTGCGTAGGTATTTTTCTGTGTTTTTGAAAATCGGAATGGTGCAAGGTTTATATAGCATTCAGCAGAGTAAAAAAATAAGGCAAGGAAAATTAACGGTACATAAATAAAGTATGAAAATCAATTAACTAATAAGTTAGGGCTAAACCCAATCAATTAATAAGACAGAATCTAGGAAATATCCCTTAAATAAAGGAGAATCTCATACGAAATCAGTTAGCAGACAAATTGAAGCTAAATAAGGTCAGCAATAAACCTAAAGACCATTTATAGGTCGGTCAAAACAATCAATACCCAGAAATTAGGCCAGTAGCATAATTAAGGAAGGCAATACCAATTACGAGTCACAAATAAGGAAAGAATAAGTAAAATCGTCAAAGAGATATCGGTTTTAAAAGAAAACAGAATTCCAAACCCTAATTAGGCAAATAAAAATCAATTAATCCCTTTTAATTGGCAGAGCCAAAGAATAACGGGCCAATATCAGAATAAACAGTGGAATGATTAGAAACCCTAGGGATTAAAACATAGACATGAAAACCAGTTGAACAAGTAAAGAGAACTGGAGTTAAATGCTTAAATATTTTAGAACTATTTTGCAGAAACTTAAAAGATGAAACACTAGATTTTAGGGAAAAATGAAAATCGGTTAACAATAATAAGAAAAACAAAATATCTTAAATAGATAAACTCAAAATCATCTCAGATCTATAGAAATCGGAACAGACTCGAGTAGAAAGTGACTAGGGTTTTAAAAATAGACAGAGGTAAGAAAAATCCGGTTTGAACCAGAGATTTGTAGTCATAAATATGAAGATAAAAGTACTCACAAACATAGAGATGAACACATGCGGATTCATCGAGAAAATGAAGGGTTTGGACTGAGTCTGTGTTGAATCTCTTTGATATTCCCTCAAATAACACAAAAATCATAACACCAGTAAAGAAAGGAGGCCAGATGGGGCCTAAGATCGAAGGGGAAACCCATGAATTGAAGGGGGTTCAGGTGACGGCGGGCTAGGGTTAGGGAGAAGAGTGAGAGAGAAGAGAGGGAAAAGGAATTCAGGGGCAGCAGAACTTGGGAAATGATTAGGGTGGGGGTTGTTGGGTAATTAAAAATGGAAGGAATGTCCTTGACCGTTGATCTTTTGAGATCAATGGCGAGGATTGAATTTGGGTGGTCGGGCGGGTTATAAAATGGGTTATGAGTTAATGAGTATTGGATCAGGGTTATGATATTAGGTTGATTTAATTGGGTTGGGGTAGTAATTGGGCTAAGGTCCGAATTTGTAAAAAAGGCTATTTGTTAAATACTCAATTAATTTGAAAATAATTCACAAAAATAGCTAATAAATGATAAAAACTGATATTTATGCATAAAATGATTTAAAGCAATTACTTAATATTATAACAATATAAAAGGTCATTTTCTTGTAAAATAAAGTAATTATGCCCATATGGGCTATTATTGTAAAGTTATTGCAATTATAACCTAACAAATGTAAATATGGCTATTCAAGAAATAATTAAAGCTTAATATAAATATAAATGATAAAATTAAGCAATGAAATTATCATAAAACCATTTGTGATGCAATTAGTAATTATTTATGTAATAAAGCTAATGGGATAAATTAATTAAAAATCCTTTAAAAATGCAGAAATTATGAAAAAATATTAAATGATGCTCATGCATTATTTTTGGAGATATATATGAATTTTGAAAATAATATAGGGAAAAATTGGGTATCAACAGTGGTTCTTATGTACCTCATTCTGGGCAGCCAGCCTATAGTGCACCACCAGCTCCTATAAGTGCACCTCCTATTTAGAGTTATTACCGTGGTCACCCGGCCCGTTCGGGTCAGTCTCAGTTTCCACATCCACAATATCAGGATGGATGTTTCGAGTGTGGTGGTTATGGGCATATCAGAAGGACTTGTCCGATATTATTGGGTGTTCAGCCATAACATCAGAGTTCTCGTGCCATGGTTCCGGCACCAGTTGCTGCACTGCCTGCTCAGCCATCCAGAGGCAGGGGTCAGACAGTTAGAGGTAGGGGCCAGATTGTTAGAGGTGGATGTCAGGCCGTTAGTGGTGGAGGCTTTCCAGCTAGAGGATATCCCAGGGATATGGTTCAGAGTGGTGGGGCCCGGCCCCGATGTTATGCTTTCCCAGCCAGACCTGAAGCTGAGTCATCTGATGTTGTTATTACAGGTACTGTTTCAGTTTACAGTAGAGACGCTTTCGTTGTATTTGATCCGGGGTCTACTTACTCCTGTGTTTCATCTTATTTTGCTTCATATTTGGTTGTGCCTCGTGATTGAGTGCCCCTGTATATATGTCCACACCTGTGGGGGATGCTATTATTGTATATCGTTCGTGTGAGGTCACTATTGGGAGTCTTGATACCACTGTAGATCTTCTACTCCTCGATATGGTTGATTTCGATGTTATAT
The DNA here is from genome assembly GCA_005239505.1 of Nicotiana paniculata. Classification (NCBI taxonomy): domain Eukaryota; kingdom Viridiplantae; phylum Streptophyta; class Magnoliopsida; order Solanales; family Solanaceae; genus Nicotiana; species Nicotiana paniculata. Next base: position 49,875 of record ML365441.1, read on the forward strand.
TAGGCATGAATTGGCTGTCACCTTATCACACTATTTTGGACTGTCACGCCAAGGCAGTGACCTTAGCCTTGTCGGGGTTGCCTCGATTAGAGTGAGATGGACTCCTGGCCATTCTACCAGTAGGGTTATTTCTTATATGAAGGCTCGACATATGGTCGTGAAGGGGTGTTTGGCCTATTTGGCTTATGTTCGTGATTCTAGTGCGGAGGTTCCTTCTATGGATTCTGTACCTGTTGTTCGTGAGTTTCCAGAGGTATTTCCTACAGACCTGCGAGGTGCGACCCGACAGGGATATTGATTTTTGTGTTGATTTGGCTCCGGGTACCCATCCCATTTCCATCCCGCCATACCGGATGAACCCGCCAGAGTTGAAAGAATTGAAAGTACAGTTGTAGGATTTGCTTGATAAGGGATTTATTAGACATGGTGTCTCGCCCTGGGGTGCACCGATTTTATTTGTGAAGGAGAAGGATGGGTTTATGAGGATGTGTATAGATTATCGGCGGTTGAACAAAGTCACCATCAAGAACAATTATCCATTCCCAAGGATTAATGATTTATTTGATCAGCTTCAGGGTGCCAAGGTGTTTTCGAAGATTGATTTGAGATCTGGTTACCATCAGTTGAGGATTAGGGCATCCAATTTCCCTAAGACAGCTTTTTGGACGCTGTATGAGCACGATGAGTTTCTGGTGATGTCCTTTGGGTTGACCAACGCCCTAGCAACATTTATGGATTTGATGAACCGAGTGTTCAAGCCTTATTTGGATTCCTTTGGGATTGTGTTTATTGATGACATCTTGATATACTCCCGCAATTGGGAGAAGCATGAGCAACACCTTAGGATAGTGCTCCAGACTCTGAGGGACAGTCAGTTGTATGCTAAATTTTTGAAATGCGAGTTTTGGTTGGATTCAGTCGCTTTCTTAATCCACGTTGTATCAGCAGAGGGTATTTAAGTAGATCCTAAGAAGATTGAGACAGTTCAAAACTGGCCTAGACTCACTTCAGCCACGGAGATCAGGAGCTTCTTGGGTTTGGCGGGTTATTACCGTCGATTTATGGAGGGGTTTTCATCTATAGCAGCCCCGTTGACCAGGTTGACCCAGAAGGGTGTCCCGTTCAGATGGTCAGACGAGTGTGAGGCAAGCTTTCAGAAGCTCAAGACAGCTTTGACTACAGCGCCGGTGTTAGTGTTACCATCAGGTTCGGGATCTTACACAATATATTATGATGCCTCCCGTGTTGGGCTTAGAGTAGTATTGATGCAGGAGGGCATAGTGACTGAATATGCGTCTCGGCAGTTGAAGATTCATGAGAAGAATTACCATGTCCATGATTTAGAGTTGGCAGCCATTGTTCATGCACTAAAGATTTGGAGGCACTATCTTTATGGCGTGTCGTGTGAGGTTTTCACGGATCATCGCAACCTTCAGTATTTGTTCAAGCAAAAGGATCTCAATTTGAGGTAGAGGAGGTGGTTAGAGATATTGAAAGGCTATGATATCACCACCTTGTACCATCCCCGGAAGGCCAATGTGGTGGCCGATGCATTGAGTAGGAAGGCAGTGAGTATGGGTAGCCTTGCGTTCATCCAGTCGGTGAGAGGCCGCTAGCATCGGATGTTCATATTTTGTCCAATCAGTTGGTGAGGTTGGATATTTCAGAGCCCAGCCGTGTTCTAGCTTGCACAGTCGCTCGGTCTTCCTTGTTTGAGTGTATCAGAGATTGGTAGTATGATGACTCTCATTTGTTGGTCCTTAGGGACACAATGCGACACGGTGGTGCCAAGTAGTTTAATGTTGGAGATGCCAGAGTTTTGAGGATATAGGGCCGCATATATGTGCCTAATGTTGATGGGCTTTGTGAGTTGATTCTTGCGGAGGCTCATAGTTCTCGATATTCTATTCACCCGGGCGGCGTCAAGATGTACCAGGACTTGCGGAAGCATTATTGGTGGAGGAGGATGAATAAGGATATAGTTGTTTATGTAGCTCGGCGCCTGAATTATTAGCAGGTGAAGTATGAGCATCAGAGGCCCGCTGGTTTGCTTCAACAGATTGAGATTCCTGAGTGGAAGTGGGAGCGTATCACTATGGACTTTGTTGTTGGACTCCCACAGACACAGAGGAAGTTCGATGTTGTTTGGGTCATTGTGGATAGGCTGACTAAGTCAGCACACTTCATTCTTGTAGTAGTTAGCTATTCTTCGGAGCGGTTAGTAGAGATTTCTATCTGTGAGATCGTCCGTCTTCATGGTGTGCTCGTGTCTATCATTTCTTATCGAGGTACACAGTTCACCTCGCACTTTTGGAGGACAATACAGCGTAAGTTGGGTACGCGGGTTGAGTTGAGCACAACATTCCATTCTTAGATGGACGGGCAGTCCGAGCGTACTATTCAAATCTTAGAGGATATGCTCCGCGCTTGTGTTATAGACTTCGGAGGATCGTGGGATCAGTTCTTGCCCCTTGCAGAGTTTTCCTACAACTACAGCTACCAGCCGAGCATTCAGATGGCTCCCTATGAGGCATTATATGGTAAACGGTGCAGGTCGCCAGTTGGGTGGTTTGAGCCGGGGGAGGCTCGGTTGTTGGGTATTGATCT